>BQNB010020999.1:54777-64791 GCA_026074375.1 Tanacetum coccineum | reverse complement strand
CAAAAGCTCATTTTCTGTTTTTGCTTATTAAGCATGTTAGCTTATTTTGTTTTAAGCTTTTTAAGTGTTTTCTCTTAGTTTAAGATATTTCTAGTCCATTTAGCTTTTCATTTTAAGCTTAAGCTCATCATAAGCTATTCATAACACCTTTCCTCTTTCATTTTAAGCTTAAAATGAGCTTTTTACAAGCTTATTAGTAAAATCAAGGCAAAAAGCCACTTTCTGTTTTCAGCTTATACATAAGCTTTTTTTGAGCTTATCTTTAGGTTTCAGCCCTAGTAACTTTTATTAAAGTTGCTCTCCCCAACTTATACTACAACTTATCTTTTTAAGTTTTTCATGATAAGCACTTTTTCAACTTCACTTAATTTTAAGCCTAAAAAGGACCTTGTTTGAAAACGGGTTGGGGATCAGGGTAGGTTGTGAAACTTTAGGTTTTATTAGTTATCCCCCCCGTTAGTTAGTAATTGCACTGTTAGTCCTTTAGTCCTTGCATCGTTAGTCCTTAGTTTAGTTTTTAATTAGTTTTAATTAATATTTTGGGCTTTTATTTTTATAAAATTTCTGCATATTTTCTTTATCTAGTATAATTTTAATAAAATTTTTAGGATTATTTTTTAAAATTTTTTAAGTTTTTAATTAGTTTAAATATTAGAAAAATCATAACTTTAAATCTAAAAAGCCAAAAATAGTAATTCTTTTTTCTAAAAATTTTCTTTTTACTTATTTTACTTAGGAAAAATAGAAAATCGTTCGTAGGGTCGTTTTTGCAAAATCATACTTTTAAAGAACGGGATTTATCCCCGATTTTTTTATTTATTTTAAAGCTCGTTTTAACTCCGTTTTCGGTCTAGTCTTTTTCATTCTTCATTATTAGTCACCTAGAGTATATTAGAAGTAAAAATTTCTCTGTAGGGTTAATTTTTAAGATTTTAGGTTTTTGACCTCTTGTTCGGGATTCCTACTCTCGTTTTTCAGTTTAATTTCATAATTTTTAGGTTTTTCTCAATCGTTTTTGCTTATTATTGATTAATTTAGCCTTCTAAACTCCCAAATCATTAATCTCATTCAAATTCCAATTTTCCGCCTGTACCGATTTTCAAGCACAGCCTCGTTGGGGATAAACGACCCGGGAATATTCTATACTACTTCTCGGTTTCATTGATTATTTTTAGATTATACTTATTATATATATTTTATTATATATTATATATATAAAAGGTTTAGTTTAGAGATTGTCAATTTTTGGCGCCATTGCCAGGGAAGCTGTGAGTCGATTATCCATACTGTTTGAAACTTAGTTTTTGAAGATCTTTCATTCTTGAAGTTTTTGACTAAAAAAAAACCCTAAAAGTACAAAAATATTTTCATTTTCTTTTTAGTATAATTATCATTAAAACAAAAAAAAACTAAAAAGATAAAAACATTGTCTTTAATTATCAATAAAAAAATCAATCAAGTTGGTAAAAGAACACCAACATATAATACTTTCAACTGAAGTATTATCCATTAATAAGTTCCCGAACCAAAGAATCAAAATTTACCTTTTGTGTCACTTGCGAGGCACGGTTCACCTTTTAAAAGATAAACAAACTCTAAGAGGGGTATAAGGCGGGTTGTTCCTTGGAACTACGACCCTAAAGGAAAAAGGTTTTTAATAGCTTCGCGCTTTCCTATTCCTCCGCTCCTTTGTGCGTTTTTCTTTTCGAAGAGTTACCGAGAAGCTTGTCGATTATTAGGTTTAAGTTGTCTTGTTCGTTGTCCGTTATTAAAATAAATTGTGAATTTACTTTTGATAAACCAAAAAGAACAAAAAAAATTAGTGTAAATTTTCCTTTTTAGTGCATGCGCACTCGTTCCCAATCTCGTAATCTTCACCATCAACAACAACAGGCCCCACCACCTGTTGTTGAACCATTTAATCTTGAAGAACCAATTGAAAATCCAGCTCCTCCCCTAGCTCCGATGGATGATACCCGGACTATGGCTCAATTGCTCGAAGCACCCACCGAGGGTTACGAGGATGCCATCGTTGTGCCCGAAATCACCGCGGACAACTTTGAGCTTAAGCACGGTCTGCTTAACCTCGTTCAAAATAAGCAATTCTTTGGACATGACAAGAAGATCCTCATGCCAACATCGATATTTACAGATCATTCTACGATGAAGTTCCGAATGTCCGAGTTCGTCCGGTAAAAGCTTATGCTTTTCCCATTTTCCCTCGAGGGGGCAGCCCGGATTTGGCTTGAGAAAGAACCCCCTCGATCGATTCAAACATGGGATGATCTTGTTTCGAAATTCATCAACAAATTTTTCCCTCCGTCTAAAACAACCAATCTTCGAAATGAAATCACGAGATTTCTCATCAAAGATTTGATGAGACGTTTTATGAGGCATGGGACCGATTTAACGATCTTTTTCGGGCAATGTTCCTCATCATGGGGATTTTCAGAATTGCATCAACTCGATACATTCTATAATGCCTTGAACTCTAATGATCAGGATTCATTAAATTCCGCCGCGGGTGGTAACTTTTTGGATAAAATGCCTCGTGATTGCCTAAGAATCATTGAAAGCAAATCCAAAGTTCGTAATTCACGTAACAAACCGGTTGTTGCCAAAGTGAGTTCGAGCACTTCCACCCCCGGAATTTCTTCCGATGTTGCTGAGCTGAAAGATATGGTGAAAGCCTTACTTCTTGATAAGAAAAATCAATCTCCCGCTCCTACTCCCGTAAAAGCGGTTGAGGAAAGTTGTGTTACTTGCGGTGGTGCTCATTCCTACCAAACTTGTCCAGCCACCTCTGGAAATGTTTATCGAGACAATATTCAAGAATATGTCTCTCAAGCAGCCGCAGCTAATTTCAACCAGGGAAACACCGGTTATCGAGCCCCGATTTCAAATCAAATCAGACCTCCCGGTTTTCCTCCCGTTCAAAACAATCATAATGTGCAAAATCAAGGAAACAATCAGAATCGTTACAACCAAAACCGGGGGAATTTCAATCAAGCTTCAGCTTACCAACCCCCGGTTCATCAAGGTCAAATCTATCGACCTCAGGTTGTTCAACCTCCTGCTTATCAAGCTCCCGCCTATCAAGCTCCAGCTCCTCAAATTCAAGGTGTATCAAAGGAAGATTTCCAAGCCTACGTAAAGGCTAATGATGCTGTGATGAGGAACATGCAAACTCAAGGTCAAAACATGCAAAATCAATTGACCAATCTCACGGACATGCTTTCCAAATTTGTCACTTCCAATACCGCCTCTACTTCGGGAACTCTCCCTAGTAACACCGTTACTAACCCGAAGGAGGACTTGAAAGGTATTACCACTCGAAGTGGTGTTGCTTACAAAGGACCCACGATTCCTATTACTTCTTCTCCTAAAGTAATGGAACGTGAGACCGAGGTCACAAAGGACACGATGCCTCCTACTAATAACGGAAGCACCGAAGACGTCCAACCTCCGGTTGTCCCTGTTGTCCATCATGAATCAATCTCTGAGCCCGTAAATGCTCCAGTTAGTGCTTCGATGCCTAACCAAAAAGCATCAATTCCATTTCCTTCAAGAAGAAATGATGAAAGACGTCGTGAAAAAGCTAACGACCAAATTGAGAAATTCTACGAAATCTTTAGAGATTTGAGTTTCGAAATTAGCTTTACGGATGCCTTGATGCTTATGCCAAAATTCGCCTCGACTCTAAAAACCTTAATCGGAAACAAAGAAAAGTTGAGTGAAATGGCTAGAACTCCATTAAACGAGAATTGCTCGGCGGTCATCCTCAACAAGTTACCGAAAAAACTTAGAGACCCTGGCCGATTTCTTATTCCATGTGAATTCTCCGGGATTAATACATGCAACGCCTTGGCCGATCTTGGCGCAAGCATTAATCTTATGCCATATTTCGTATGGAAAAATCTCTCTCTTCCCGAACTAACCCCGACTTGCATGACACTAGAACTAGCGGACCGTTCAATCTCTAAACCGATCGGTATCGCCGAAGACGTCTATGTAACGGTGGGAAAGTTCCAGTTTCCAGCAGATTTCGTGGTCGTAGATTTTGAGCCGGACCCCTGAGTACCTTTAATTCTCGGGAGGAGTTTCTTAAAAACCAGTCGTACATTGATAGATGTATACGAAGGCAAGATAACCCTTCGTGTTGGCAGAGAGGCCATCACATTTAATCTGGACCAAACTTCGAGATACACGGCTAATTACAATCATATGACGGCAAACCGAATTGACGTCATTGATATGGCTTGTGAAGAATACTCTCAAGAAGTTCTTGGTTTCTCAAATGTGATCTCGAGTGGCAATCCCACTCCTTACTATGATCCAATCGTCTCTACTTCATCTCCGACTTTAACTCCATTCGGGGACATTGATTTTCTTCGTTTCGAAGAAGCCGACTCTTTTCTTGCTATAGAGGATGATCCAACTTCACCGGAAGTTGATCCAACGTATTATGACCCTGATGGGGACATTCTTCTCCTCGAAGCAATCCTTAATAGTGATCCTTCACCACCTCCGAACCAAGGAATATATTTGCCAGAAATCAGAAAAGATCTTAAAATTTGTGAAGCAAACAGTGAAAAATCTTTAGTTAATGAGCCCCCTGAGGTTGAACTCAAGGAAAACTCCGAAATCAAGGAAAATTAATTTTCTAATGAAATTTCAAAAAGACCTTAAAATTTGTGAAGCAAACAAATGAAAAATCTTCATTATGACCCCCTGAGGTTGAACTCAAGGACAATCCCCCTTACATGTAGAATAACATTATTTGAAAGGGTAACGAACAAGTTTACCTTCAATAATTGTCAAAGGATTTGAAAGAATGAGGAAAAGGCCGCTCTGATCGACGGATCTAAAGATCCCATAAGCATCCATGTGACGCTGAAACATTCAATATTAAGAGAGGTATCAACCCAGAAGTTTAGTACCCAAGAAAAGAGGTACACTAAATAAACATTCTTATGGGGACGGATGGGGGGGGTAAGAGGAAGGAGGGGGGGGGGAGGGACTACGAAACCAAGGACAGGTAGTTCAGCATCAAAGGCTGGTAAATCCCAAAAATCCATGACTTCATCAAAAAAAGAGGTTGAAAAAACTTCTTGACGGCCTGGATAAAGTATAGGAAATGGATTAATTTGTGCCAAGTCTCTCAACAGTCCATGGGTTAAAAGCACCGATGCAAACATGTCGTACGCAACAAAATAGGTGGCATGACCGACATTCGAATACAAATGATGAAAATGATCTAAGATACCGACTACGATTAGGTTTTAGCAGCTCCCAGTAAGACGTGGATTGAGAGGTTGGGAAACTGGGGGGGGGGGGGGGGGGGAGGGGGGGTGGGGGTGTAGGGGGGGGGGGGGGGGGGGGGGGGGGGGGGGGGGGGGGGGGGGTATGGGGGGGGGGGATAGTTGGAAAAATAGTGATGCAATTATAATAGCCTCATCCGACCCCGAAGCCAGTCGCTCGAACCCAGCGAAAGGGCCCGACTACCCTTTGGTCCCATTAAGTAACTAGGCTAAATTCTTTTTGGTTATCAAGGACAACGCCCGAGCATCTGGCTCAAGCTACGGGTGGAGAGGGGGGGGGGGGGGGGGGGGGGGGGGGTGGGGGGTACGGTGTAGGGGGGGAGAGCGGTATTCAAATTAAGTAAATCAATACTTAAATGAGTGTTTCCGTCAGAAGATGTGCTTCTCTCGAGGGGGTTCGGGGGGGGGGGGGGAGGGGGGGTAGAGGGTCGGTTCCGTTAGTTTAGACAGATTCCCACTAAATCACCATATATGACCAATAAAAATACTACCAAACCAAGCCCCATCCCTTCCCCTAATATCCACGACAGCACCGTCCACCATCCAAACATGTGGTCACATCCCAGCACCAAGGCCTAGACCCCGCCCTGTGTGATTACAGGGGGGCGGGGAGTGGGGGGAGGGGGATGGGGGGGTTGGGGAGGGGGGGGGGAGTGGGGGGGGGGGGGGTATGTGGGCGGGGGGTAGGGGGTTAATGGGGGGAACGATGTATGATGGCAAATCTTCCATGACAATTGATTGTAAAAACACAATAGAAGTGTTTAATGGGATAACTTTTCAGTCTTTTGGGATTTCTTTCACTCAATAACATGACCTATCCCAATTAGAAAAAATGTATAACAATGAGTGTAATGACACCAAATTTGGTGGACCAAAACTATGGAGAGAAAAGCACAATCATGAGGGTGAAAGAAGCGTACATGTTCATGGGACACAAAAACTCTCAAGAGCTCCGGAGAATTACGCGACCGAATTAGCAAAAGTTGACGTTATCGCCAAGCTCCCTAACCGCGCTGCTACATGTGACGAGGAATGTGGATAACGTGATTAAGAAAAAAGAAAAATGGGGTAAAAAGTCTTTCTTAGTCCGAAAAGTTCTTCTAGGGCATACGGGCGGTTTTATCGAACGTTAACATAACAAGTGACTTTCTCAACAATTCAGCTCGCGCCAAAAATGACTCACTCGTGCTTGAAAAACAAATCCAATATTAATCTCTCGGAAAAGATTGTATACAGAATTCGTATAATACCCACTTAAAAGAAAATTGACGCGCGGCTGCCAATTTAAGATTGCTACCCGACTAGGACTTATGCCCTTCTTGAACCTCATGTGTGATGCAAGTGACATGAGCCAATTGGGGCAGTCTCTAAGGGCAACGGGGGGGGGGGAGGGGGGAGGAGGGGGGGGGGGGGGGGAGGGTGGGGGGAGGAGGGGGGGGGGGCGCAAGGGGGTATCGGGGGGGGATGGGGGGGGGGGGTTTCAGACGGGGCGAGGAAGGAGGGGGTACAAGGGGTATGGCAAAGCAAAAGCCATGACCGGAAACTAACACATCTACTACTACACGAACCGTAAAAGAATTTGCTTGCCGGTATGAGGTGTAACGCTCTTTGAGAAGTTCCGATCATACACTCGTTTTTTTCCAAAAGCATAGTGTAACCAACCATCCTGCTATAAAAAATATAAATCTTCAGCTAAAAAGGATGTTAAGCCAAAGAACTGATGCGGGATGTATCCTTTTGCTGTCCAAGAATTTGATGTTTATCATCACGAACAAAAAAAGAGAGCAGAAGAATCTGGCCTTGCCTGAGAAACATCTTTACAGACTTAAGAACCCTCCATCAAGATAAACTCGAAACAAGGAAAATCACGACGGGAAAATAAAACCATCTCGAACAACACTAGGATCAATGCTCTCCGTGTTGATAGTACCCTGCCATACAAAGTGGTTTACAAATTACGGCAAATAAGCCATGCGGGGAAATACAATGTCAGGGAAGTCAATCTCCAGACAAAGAAAAACCAAGTGGAGTATTTCAAAAGAAGATCAACACTACATCATCTGGGATGAACCCCTTCTTGTTCAATAATCCTGTGCTTTCAAGTGATCCTGCAGTGTAAGCACGACAACGAAGCTCTTGACATACTCGAGGACCTCACAAAAAAAAGTAAGGCCGAAGAACTAAGAGAATTTCAAAAAACAGTGGGCCAACAATGGACCCCTCGACAGGGGACATCACATGTTAAATCTCACCTGCGCAAAAAGAGTCTTAGGATAGCCGGATATCTATTAGGCCTACAATTTATACAGGATGCAACACGAGTATGTTTAAAACTTGTGAAATGGACGCCCAACGACAAGTAAATAATTTCATAGCGCACGGATGAGCGTGCCTATTCAAAATTCCCTATCCAGAGTGAGTATGTGAAAAAACTTTGGACGTTAGGAACCGGGCGTGACGGGGGGGGGGGGGGGGGGGGGGGGGGGGGGGGGGGGGGAGGGGGGGTGGGGGGGGGAGGGGGGGTTGGGGGGGGGGGGGGGGGGGGGGGGGGGGGGGGGAGGGGGGGGGGGATGCAAAAGGGCCTAGGCCTTCTTGGGACCGATCTCCAACATCAAAAGGAAACAAATAACATACATTGTATTGGTGCGTCGAATACACTGATCGAAATGGAATGAAGCAAAGGCGCTCCCCAGCCAACGCGCTAAGTAGATTGAGTTGCCAATTCTTAAATCTCAGTCTTTGCCCGAGATTCGGATAGCCCCCTCGTAGCCATCATCCGCTGATCGTCGGAACACATTTGTTGCAATGAACCGTGAGTATTTCTGCCAAGGTCATATCTTAAATAACGAGAGAATCAATCATTATACGTCTCTCTACTCCACCGCGTATCACCCCTAGACAATTGGGCAGGCTTATAAGTATCGAATCGTGGTTTAAAAAAGGAATTCCAATCGAAGAGGAATAGATGGGTTCGAGAAATATATGCCATTCTTTAAAGGGTTCGGCTAAACTAGAGACGGCATCTCTGGGCCTTCCGTAAACAGCTTACAGAACGACCCATTCGGGTGGCACTAACCGTACAAAAAAGCTGTATATGGTGAAAGCATGATCCTCAGGAAAATTGTGGCTAATTTAGTTGGTGTAAGGCACATTGGGATAATAAAGCCAACTTATGACCCCATCTAAGCGCTGCAAAGCGTATATGAATCTCAAAACACGCGGGTGATCAACGGCAAATTTTCAAACATTAATCGAAATTAAGTGAACTGCGGTGACTCAAAAGCTACGAAAACTCATCTGATTTACAAAGAGAAAACAAGTCAGGACTTCATGACGCAAAGATCAACAAAACCTATACGGGGAGAGGGTAGGGAAGGGGGCGGGGGGGGGCATGATATTTCTGGTGTTTTTTTCAAATTCAACGTCTGTGATACAAGAGCGTCTGCCTACCTCTTTAACAATCAAGATTGAAGAATTTTCTCGATAGCGGGCAAATTGAAGCTCCCAGCTGTCAAGTTACGCATTTACCATTGTTAATTTTTTTCTCCGTATGCATCCGTTTAAGTTATCCTATAACTCTGTGTTGCCGAAACTATCAAAAGTAAATGGTCAATAATGTATCCGATAGTTTGTTTAACTTTTCAAGGTGAGCCGTACGTCGTAAGAGACACAAATGGCAAGTTTTTAAATCTTTTGTTCGAGTTGGGAACCAACAAGTTCACCGGAAGTTATTATGATAATACCTCAATTGAGAATATTATATTTTGGTATTTTTACCAATTTGTGAATTTTATTTCTTTTTTTTTATGGACAATGTTTTTATATTTTTGGTTTTTCTTTTGTTTTTATATGATAATTATACTAATAAAAGAAAATGAAAAATATTTTTGTACTTTTTATATTTTTATAGAAGAAAATATTCACAGATTCAAACACAAATTGTCAAACGTAACGATAATCGTTTTCAGCCTCCCCGGCAACGGCGCCAAAAATTGATTCGTCAATAATATATATATATAAGCAAACTTCAACCAATTACCTTTGACCAAGGCAAGAAGTCAAAATTCACTAAATAAAATATATATGAAACCGGAAGTATGAGTTCCCGGGTCGTTATGTCCCAACGAGGCTTGAATGGAAAATCGAATGACGGATTGATGATTGATGTTTGAATATGACAAGGTTATGATGGGTTTTCTATTTCTACCAATTAAATATACAAAAACGATTAGATAAAACCTAAAAACGAAAGCTATATAACTTAAAACCTAAAACGGGCACGAAAAACGAGGGCTAAAAACCTAAATTTTGTAAATTAAACCCTAGAACAAATTTAAAAGCTAAATTAGATTCTAAATGACAAATAACGAAGTTTAAAAAAAACTAGACCAAAAACGGAGGTCGTTTGACCCAAAAACGAGTCAAAACAAAAACGGGGACAAATCCCGTTCTTTTAACATTTTTGAAAAAATGAACCTACGAAACTTTTAACATTTTTCATGCAAAATATATGAAAAAGGAAAATTTTAGAAAAAAGATTTATATTTTTCTGAATAACATTTTATTTTTTATGATTTTTTAAAGTTTTTAAACAAAATAAATTGTAAAAAATACTAAACCATAATAAAAAAATCTAGAAAAATTATACAAAATAGTTAAGGTGACAAAGGTCATAGGAAAAATAAGCTAGGTC
>BQNB010020999.1:0-48968 GCA_026074375.1 Tanacetum coccineum | reverse complement strand
AACCAAACATGTCCCCTAAACCTAGTATGTACTTAATGAGTTAAAAACTCATTTTGTTCCCCCTTTTGTAACCCTAAACCGAATTCAGCCCTTAAAAAGCACAAAACTATTTGTTGGTTTTGCTAATATGGTATTCTTGTATGCTTGGCTATAAATAGGACCCTTAAAGTGAAACCATAACATACACTTACCATTTTACAAGAAACTAAAGCTAGGAAACCCTCTCTTTAGCTCCTTAACCCACGGTTCACTCTCACTCTCACATACAATTCACAGTTTTGATTTTTAAGCTAGTACAAGTGTTCAAGGGTTATTGTTATTCATATACAAGGTGTCTTGGAAGCTTGGTTTGGTAATTAAAGGGGTTAATCAAGAAAGAAATCCAAATTAGGGTTTCTTTGAGATTAGGGTTTTCTGGTTGCATTTTTCGAATTAGGATTTTAATCAAAAAGGTTTGATCTTGTTATTCACTCACCATACACTCATCTAAGATTTACCTAAGACTTTAATCTTTCCAATATATTAATTTCATGTTTTATTTAATTGCTTATACCTAAATCATCACCTAGATTTATTTTATGAAGTTTATAAATTAAAAACTTGTATATACATACACGAATCACAATTATTTTGTGGTTAAGATAATGTTTAAAATATGTTAATATGTTTAAAACAAGAATTTACAAGCAATGGATAATTTATATAATTATTTGGCAAGTTATGATTATTTATTTATTTATAAAGTTTAGTTAAGTAAATAAATATGTTGGACAATTTTCTTGGACAATATGGACTTATTATGATGGACACAATGTAGAGGACTTAATTTATACACAATGGATGTTAATTTATAAATTGGAGGACTTGTGGTAACTTTATTAAGTTTAAAAGTATATAAAATAAATTTATATAATTAATTATCTAAATCTTTTGAACCTACTGTTTAAATTCGAACCATAGTATAATTATTTTATATTTTATAAAAATAGTACATCTCATAAGGATCGTGAGCATGTAAAGAACTTGAAAATCCGAATTATAACGAAGGAGATATGGTATTTACAAGATTATACGTAAAAAGTGTTTTTATAAAAGTATTTTTATAAAAACTCCAAGGCTTTCGAATCTGATAAAATGGGAACTCATTTTTTTGATAAAGTACAATTTACAAGGATTTCAAAACTATAAGGTACATTGAAAACGGATTTAAAATAAAGAAGATACGCTATTTACAAGTTTACGATAAAAAGTATTTTTATAAAAGTAAATTTATAAAATATGTTACTGTTCATAACAATGAGCTGTTGGAAATTAATTTTCTTAAATATAACTTTTGATTACGAAGACGTGGGCATAAGAATCACTCAAAACCGAATTAAAACGAATGAGATACAATTAATATACGATTTCAATAATTAAAATTTATAAAAAGTAATTTTATAAATTTACACTTACTGTTACTGTTCATAACAGTTCTTAACCATATAATGAATATAAAATTTGATTATATTTCTCAAATACGATTCCATACATATAAAGAACGCTAAAAACGAGATTAAAACGTGAAAGATACGACGTTTTTACTAAAGTAATATTTATAAACGTTTTTAACTTTATAAATATTATATCTTCAAACAATTAAATTATTTATATAATAAAATTATATAAATAATACATCAAGTATTTTTGGCAAATAACAAATTGTTGGACAAGTATACCATTTTTCTAATTTCGAATACATGGATATTATTTTACAAGTACAAATTAAATTGTTTAATTTTATAAATTAAACAAACACTTTTAGGTGGTGATGTAACTATATAGAATTATTTGTGGTATTAGTTATTCAAAGTACATAGTACTCATACGACCTATATTTAATTAGGTTGCATTCGGTCATATCCGTGACGTATTCATTCACTTGATTCATATACTTCAGTTTATTCACTAAGGTGAGTTTATAGCCCCATGTTTTACTTGTTTTACATATATTTTTGGGGTGAGAACATGCTTGTTTACAAATTCATTTACATGGTTGATTCAAACTCATTACAATTCATTACAACTCGTTACAATTGATATTACATACTAGCAAATTATATATCTCACGATGAAATACAATACTTGATTTCATTTTGGACACAAGTGGACATTTTCAAACTTGATTACGTGTTTGCCTAACTAGCGATAACCCACTGAGCCCACTATCATGAATTATCAATTACTGGATTGTAAGCGCGAATGTTCTAAATAGATCTATTTGGGATTTACATCCCCTCCGGGTGAGTACTCTCACTAGTTCACGGAGTGAAACCAACGGATGAATATCATGTCCAGATTTGGATGTTTCCGGGTTGAACATTGATAGGCCGGATTCACACCGTAAATATATATAATATATAGTAAAATATAAAATATATAAATAAGTGTAAAAACCAGCAATCAATGAAACCGAGAAGTAGTATAGAGCCTTTCCCGGTCGTTTATTCCCCAACGAAGCAGGAATGGTAAATCGATACGATCGAAAGATTTGAGTTGAAGGAAGGAATGAGTTTTGGAAGTTGAAAAAGTCAAATAAGATAAATAACGGACTAAAACTTAAGAAAAACTAGAAATTACTAAATTAAACTTGAAACCGAAGGCCGTAATCCCGAACAAAAGAGGGGAAAACCTTAAATCTTTTAAAAATAAAACCTACGAAGAAATTTCCGTTCTAAACTACTCAATGGCCCAATAACGAAGAATGAAAAAACTAGACCCAAAACTGAGTTCGTTTGACTCAAAAAACGAGTCAAAACAAAATCCCCCGCACCCGGACCCGTTTCTTTAAAAGATAAAAGGGTTATAAAAATGACCCTGACAAAAATTTTATATTTTTCCTACAAACTAGATGATAAAAAGAAAATTTTTTCTAAAAAGCAAAAAATATTTTTTTATAATTTTTAGTATTTATTATGAAATAAATAGATTTTAACTAAATTAAATTATAAAAAATACTAAATGTTTACGAAAAATTCTGAAATTTTTTCTAAAAATACTTCATACTATAAAGTTCCTACGAAAAATGAAAAAACACAAGGTTGCTTAACAAATAAGCCCGAAAATAAGCTATACAGCTTATAAGCTTATTTGGGCAAAATGTGTTTAAATACCAAGCACCTTGGGTCTATAACGAAAAAGACCCAAGGGCGCAGTGGTAGAGTGTGTTGTGTAAAGGGGATGTACCGCTTGGTCTCGGGTTCGAGTCTTGCTCACCCGGACCAAGTGTCTTCCCCTTTTTTTTTTTTTTGAAAACTCAAAGAAGCAAAGTTGTTAAGCTCGTGGGGCTTAACAACTTTGTCAACTAGAGCTTTTGCTGAAAAGCAATGAATAAGCTTATAAATAAGCTTAAAGTTGACAGAAGTGGCTTATTAAGCTTAAAGGCCAATTTTTTGCTAAGTCTTTTGGACATATAGGCAATTAAGCTAAGGCCAAAACTAAGGTAAGCTAAGGGGCTTAAACTAACCTAAATAAGCTAAAAAGGAAAAGAAAAGCTAAACTAAATAAGCTGTTGGAAGGCTTATTATAACAGAAAAGCTTAAAATGAGCTTAAAAGACTAAAATGCTTAAGACTTGGACAAATAAGCTAAAAAAAAGAAATAAGCAAACTAAATATCTAACCTAACCTAAAAAGCTCTTGGGAAACAATTTGAGCTTATGGAATAAGCTGAATAAGCTAAAATCAAAAAATTAAGCAATCCCTCAGCCTAAGGGATTCAAAAACAGCCAAAGGGCATGTTTTGGCTTAGAAATAAGCTAGCTAATAAGCTTCCTAAGGCCTGAAACTTTGAGGGCTTATTTAAGAGCTTATATACTCTTAAAATAAGCCAAAAACTTGGGCTTAATTGCTCTTAATGGCTGAGAAAGGTGAGCCTAAAGTTCCCCCTTTGCACCAGGGGAGCTTTAAGGCAAAGCTCAAGGGCTTATTTGACAGCTTATTTTAAGCTGTCAAATAAGCTCTAAAAACACAAAGAAGCTCAAACAGATTGAGTGCTATAGCTAAACAGCTTGTGCACCAATTTTGAGCTTTTAAAAAGCATTTTTACTTGCTTATTTTTGGTGTTGAAAGTGGTCTTTTGGTTTTTTACAAACTGTGACAGAAAAGAAACTTGGTGGTTTTGACTCACCAAAGTCAAAAGACCAAAGGCTTTTGACAGCTTTTTTTAGACACACAAAACACACCTTTTTGAATGCTTAAACTCAAACCACAAGTGCTTAATCAAATAAGCACTTGTGGGTTACTTAAAAATCTCACAGTTATAAACACAGTTTTAAAAACCTTAGAAAACTATTTTAAAACTAAAAACTTTCTAAAAACAGCTTAAAATTGCTTAAAAACTTAAACTAAAGTTAACCTCATGGCCATAACCCATGCCAAAACCTGTTTTGACCCACTTTTAAGGAGGCCCTTATTACCAAACACCCCTTTATTTAAAAACTGTCAAACCAAAATGGGTTTAAAATCCATTTTTAAACTAAAACTTTAAAAACCTTTTATCTACTTCTACTTATTTTGACCTATTTAAACTATTTTAAAACTAAAAGTCCTAGCTTATTAAGAAAAATAAGCTAGTTTCTCTACTAGCTTATACTACTACTTATGACAGTTTTGAGAGATAAGCTAATGTAGCACAAAATTATGCAATAAAAACTTACAACAGCCAAATAACAACCCTAAACTAATGTGTTTACAAAGATTGAAAGCAAATAAGCTAAAGGTTTAAGCTAAAAATTAAGCTAAGTAAGAATTTAGAAATGAAACCTTGGATTTTTGAAGTTTCAGCACCAAGGCCACTCTTTCTGAGTGAGTGGCCTAAAAAGCCTGTCCTAATGGCCCCTTAGCCTCTAAACCTGAGCAATAAGCTCAATAAGCTCTTGGGAGCTTATTACTTCAAATAGCTTCCAAAATGCACTCAAATGGACATTTATGAGCTGAATTCAAATTAAAACAGTATGAAAGGGCTTATAACAAGTTTTAAGCTAAATTAGAGCTTATTAGCAAGAATAAGCTCTAATGAGCTTATTGAGAGCTTATTGAGTAAAAAGAGCTTAATTTTTTTATTAAAACTGAGAATTACAATTGCATAAAAGACATTAACTTAAAAACACTTTAAACTACAATAAAAACTTAATTAAAAACTGAATTAAAACTGAATATAACTTGCTATCTTGCCACAATGGCTTACAAGGCTTTTATAGCCGAAAATATACAACTATGTCTTCTTTTTCTCTTTCTTCTTGTTGTGCTTGTTTGTAGACACACAAACACAGGTGTGTTTGTTTTGTGAGAGGTTTAAACCTCTAATCTTGGCCCTTCAATCTTCAAAATCAATCTTAGCCGTCGAAATAGGTCTTGGGGGGTGTGGGATTGCCAAGATTGGCACTTTGAATGGGCTGAAAGTGGTGAAGGAGGGGAAATTGATTATCCATGGAGGTGGTGAAGGCTCATGGGGTAAAACGTGGTTAAACAACCCGTAAGTTGTTTGGGAGGGAAAAACAAGCGGCAAATGCTAGGTTGGGAGTTGTAACAGAGTGAAAGTTGAGAACTGGCAAAAAAGGTCCCTCTAGTTACTTGTGTACTTTGCACAATTCGTCCAGTTGTTATATAACTATTGGGAAACTTGGCAAAACAAGTCCCCAAGAGTTATATAACGTCTTGCACCCATAGTCCTTGTGGTGTACAAGTTAGGGGATTGGCAGTTTTGCCCCCCCCACTTGTCACTTTGAGCAAATTGCCAAAATCATCTCCTTCTCTTCTTTTCTTTTCTTTTCTCTTATTATAATTGAGGGATTGACAATTTCAGTCCCTGAACTTAAATTTTTTTTTGACTTTGACCTCGGGGTTGACTTGGCTTTGACCAGTTGACTTTTTGACTTGATTGACTTTCCGGCTTTGATTTGGCTTTGTCTTTCACAGTCTTTTCCATTGCCTAGTCCGGTTTTGTCGTTTGGCTTTGTTTTTTCGTTCCTGTTCTTGGTTATCTCCGTTCCTTAGCACAATACAATTAGCAAAACAAGCATATATTCGCATTTTAAGTCCTTTTTTGTTATTTTTAGATTGTTTTTAAAGGTAAAAGGTATGTTACATTAGCACATACCAAACATCATCACGGCAAGGTGGCAATATTAAAATTGCATCTCATACATACCGAGCTTTAGAGTTCATGGGCTAGGGAACACGTAATTCCAATTTGTGATGGGATGCACAGGTTGCCATAATACGATGAAATCTGCGGTCCTACATTATATTTTACAAAACCTATGAATTTACTATGTGACCTTTAAAAGCATGTTTTCTCAGAGTCAATGAGGCACAGTGCTAAAGGATATATGGGGATCCTCTTTTGGGGAGTCCCATGCATAGAAGATAGTGGAGTCATGCGGGATAGAAGAATTTAGGGAGTGAGCACAAGACGATATTGGGGGGGATATTTATGTGGTGTGTAGATAGTGATCTAAAAGACGTTGTTAGTTAAAGTGTTGACGCAACTATAGAGCCGTGTGTGTGCAGAGTGATATTAAACAATTACAGATAAAATAGCTAATGTATCGGTATTTTCACGCACGCGGACACTTTAGTGAAGGGGTAGCGGTGAGCTCATTCTAGCTGTGAGGGGCTATTGTCGGTCTGAGTAGTGCATGTGAAACGCTCGCCGGACACAATATTGGGCTGCGTACGGACGCCTCAGGTTGTATGGTGGTTGGACCGTGAGGAATAGAGTATAGTATATCGAGGGAGTGCCCAGCTTTTTATATTAGGGGAGTAACCGAGGAGTATGCAAATATTTTATACACCTTGTGTGGGGACTTGAGAACCGGATTATCGCGAGGAACATAGCATCATACGAGAAGGGGAATTGTCATGTGAGTGAGCGCGGTTCCAGTTCATACGAGATACTTATGGTGGTTCCGTTCGTGATGGATGGAGCTGACTAGTGGCGTGCTGCCAGTGTTGATTGACATACGGTGGGTGTTAGCGACAATATAGATTCAGTTATTATGTAGTGGATCCGGAGGTATATACATAGAGATGGGATGTATGCACAGGGTAGTGAACGAGGAGATATTGAGCTCTGGATGTAGTGAGATCTAAGATATGAGGGTCAATATGCGGAGATTGATGCGGTATGCGTATAGGATATAGTGGTGGGAAGCAAGGTTGAGAGACGTCTTATAAGGAGACAGGTCATATGAGGAGAACAGGTAAACTTGGACTGGGGTGGCGGAGAAGGAGAGTACGGGGGGACTTAGCTCTGGAGAAGGGGAAGTAGGTAATTAGCTTGGGTTACCCAGGGGTTGGCCTTTGAGTGCGGGGAATACTTTTTTAGGAAGGTACAGCTTGAGCGCCTCGTATTAATGACTTGGAATCATCTGGATATACAATACTGCGAAATACAGGATAAGTTACAAAGTGTATGCTATCTGGGCGTTAGATGAACGATATGCGTTCATTGTCCGCGAACAGACCGGTAATTAATAATGACAAAATATATGGGAGGAGGAAGTGATTATTAAACCATCCTTTACTATAATAGTGTATGCTTTAGTAAGACCGATTTGTAAACAGACGGCAGTATTGCAGACTGTGACATTATCTCGTGAGAGACATCGCGTCTCACGAGGACATCTCTCTGTAGATAGCTAGAGTTCGTAGATGCACTCGGGACTTAGCGTTATATTATTTTGGGCATAAACACACAATTTTGGGGGTTAAACGACCCCGAAAAAGTGTAAAAAATGACACCTCATCACTTTTCTATTAGGGGAAAATGATACTCAAATGTGTTTTGAACTGTTTTGAATTGAATTATGCGAAATGTGGTTTTGTCTTTGGGACAAGATATGTGCTTATCACTGCTATGTGAATATTATGTGTTGCATGATTGATTGGATCGGATGGGTATGCCTACCTAGTATTTGTGTGATTATTGGAGTAGATAGGTACGGCTACCCTAGTTTGTGTATGGTTCTGCCCTAATTTAGTGCTACAGCTGATAGGTCCTTTAGGTGCGTAAGTGACATATAGTGATTGACTAGCGAGGGTGCTATGTCATGGATTGTTTGCATATATATTCACTATCATATAGCACCATTGTCCACTGTTTGAAATATTGGCACAACGTTTGGGTTTAAGGTCAAACCTATGAGCTCACCAACATTATTGTTGACGTTTTCGAGTATCATTTTCAGGTGAAGTGAAAGAGGAATAAGTTGGTGAATTGATAGCAGACTTAGAAGTATCCCGAGTGGAATTTCATGTGAAGTCTTGCTTGTTTATTTTATTTGGTTTTAGTATTTGAAAGATTTTGGTTTAAGTTTGGATTTGGACCCCTGTGAGGGCTTTTGGATAATTGTAAGAGATTGTGGTTTTAGCTGTGATTTGGGACATCACTCGAGGTTGTTCGAGGTTGATGGTCTTCGTAACACTTGAAGTTTTTGCAATGTAGTTTTCTCTATTTTGTATCTTGTGTTATGATTGATCATTATGTTGCATTCCCGAGTTTCCGCCATTGTCAGTGTGTGACAGCTAATATGTGGACTTGTTTGTTTTGGATGATATTTGTTTAGATAAGTGTTGGGCTAAAATGTGTCATACCAGGTTAATTTGAGTTGGAGACAGTGTTTTAACTGTTTGTTAGTAGGTTAGATAATTGCTTTTGTTATAAGGGATGTTGGAGAGAGATGGAATTTATCAGAAATGGTAGAAATGATGTAAAAGATTCAAATTCCATTTAGGTGGGAAAATCAGTTAGGAGTGTAAAACCTTGCCTTGAACTTTTCCACTGCACCATTTGTAAAATATTTGATTCTATACACCCATTTGAAACCAATAGGGATTTTGTTAGTGGGCAAAGTAGTAAGAGTCTAGGTACCATTACTTTCTAAAGCATTAATTTCCTTAGTTATTGCATCAATCCATTTAGGATTAGTGGAGGCTTGTTTATAGGTTTGTGGTTTAGTGGGTTTGTTGATATTGTTAATGAGGTGTCTTGTGGTGGGTGAATTAAGATTTGTGTAGTTTATGTATTTTGTGAAGGAGTATTTGGACACTGTATTAACTCTATGGTGTGATGATAATCTTTGAGTTTAGTAGAAATGGTTCTTTGTCTTATGAAGTATCTGGTTGGTTGATTTGTGATGTTTGATTTTGTGGTTTGAGTTATTGGTGGTGAAGTAGGGTGGGGTTCCTAAGATTGATTGACTGGTGAGGGTTCTAGTGTAGGTGTATTCACTGGTTTTGTGGTGGGTGTTGATTGGTTGTGACTTGAAGATGGTGATTCTGTATTGTGTGTTGACTAGATAGGAGTTGTAGGTTGTGATGTAGGTGTTGATGATGTGGATGAGGATGTGTTTAAGGGAAATGTTGGTATATTAGTAGGATCATGTGTGGGACAAGCATCGATTGTCTGAATGTTTGGTGGTGTTGGATTATGGAATGGAAATTATGTTTCATCAAATTGGATATGTCTGCTGGCATGTATTTTGGATGTAATGAGATCATAGAGGAGGTAGCCTTTTTGGTGTGGTGGATATCCAATGAGAATTGTTAGGATGGATCTAGGATGGAATTTATCTGAGGTGTGTTGGTGTAAATAGGCTCTGCAACCTATGGTTCTTAGGTGATCCAGGGGTGGTGGTGTGTTGTAAAGTAGTTCATAAGGAGATTTGTTTTAAATAGATGTGTGTCGATTAGGTAAGGTAACAAGGATTGGTGTAGTGAAAGTCTGTATGTTAATCATGAGGGTGAGGGTAATGGATATGTGATCAGTTGCTCCACTATCTATAATCCAGGTGCGTTTGAAATTTGAAACAAGTGATGCAATAAACTTAGGAATTATAATGCTAGTAAAAGAAAAGATACCATATACTGTGTCCTTCTGATTGTTCTACATCATCATAAGTACTTGGTTGAGTTGGTTTTGAAGAAGTTCAATCCTTGCTGAGAAATGAGCTTCTGAAGGATTATTTAGTTGTGCAGAAGAGCTCTCTTGAGTTGTAGCCATGTTGACTGTCCTATTTGGCTTGTACTCTTGACTTTGTCTTTGTGGTCTTGGTGGTTGGTATTTTCCAGGTCGAGGGTAACCAATGGGGTATCCCACAATCTTGTAGCATTTTTATTTGGTTTGACCTTTTTTTCCACCGTTTCCACAAGTGACACCTTTCATAAATGAGCTTCTTTAGAATTTTTTGTACTCAGGTTTAGTATGTTATGCTAATTTTGTCTTCTTTATGGTTCTATGAAAACTCATATATTAACTGATACAAATTTATGATTTTATGAAAATATAAGTTGTGTAAGTATAAAAGATAGTGTTTGTATGTGGATGGATTAAGATGGGTAAGTTTCATAGATAAAGGCTTAATAGATTAGATAAGATGTCTATTACATACAAACTGAAAAATGCATATCCAAACACCAACTCATGCAGTCAAACTGCATTAGGCAACACAAACAAGTAGCAAATACAGAACCAAGTCATTAAACAAACTAGATCAGCAAATACAGAAACAAGTCTTTAAACCAGCAACATCAACTTCAAACCTTTGCTTTCCCGTTTCCATCGTATGTAGAATTCCCAGGTGGCCTCTTTTCAACTTTTTGGACAATTTCATCCAATGTCTTCACATTGGCTATTCCAAGTACAACTCTTGTAACTGGAATTGGACTTTTGAAGATGTTTTTTTACTGGCAGACTTTCGAACTGGGACATACTTTTCAATGGTATCTTTATTAAAAAGGAGGTCCTTGCCTGTGGTTCCAACAGTGGTTTCATTGTTGAGCTTTCTTCATCTGTGCTATTGATGACGTTGGTCGGGTGCAAGTTTTACCTTTATAATCGAGAATAATGAAATTACCAATGATGCATACGAGCAAGTATACTCGTTCATTCGTAGTAAAGTCGGGTAAGTCAAGTTCGTTCTACGGGACTTGGTGCAAACCAATACTAGATAGCGAAATAGACACTAAGGTTGTCACGACCATTAGTGTCACAGAAACAAGGTAGTTAACTAAGCAAATTTGTTCCATATTTAAAACTATACTTATGTGAGAATTCCACTTCATTGATATACATGTTTGATTATGTTGGGTAAACAAATGTGTATGATTCACAAAACCCATTTGTATATGATTTGGTTCCATGGTATGCTTCACCAAATCCTATTATTGCATAAGACTAATGACGAACCCTTTTGGCCTATGAACATCATCAACCCCAAGCCACTCAAGTATGTTCACTAGATAAATAATGTTCCTAAGTGATTCAAACAAGTCCTTTCGACCTATACTTGAATTTAAGACTTTTTGCTCATCTTTTTGATTATGTGAAAATGATATGTGTCAATTACCAAAACCCCTTTTTAGTTTGTCACAACTAATAGAGAATAGTCTACGCCACGGAATCCCTTTCGACCTATGATTCCGTGGGTATACTACCACAAATCATAGAGAAAAACTCAAGACAGATATAAATCACTGATGTGTTGTTGTGTAGGTATTATTATTGTATCAAGTTTTACTATTTATTTTATGCCGACTATACCTAAAAACAACACTTTAACGGGCAGTGTACCCTGTCAGATGGAGTTTCGTGGTAAGTAGGGTGTCGATCACTAAGAGCGAGAGCGTTAATCCTAATTCTATCAGTATTTTAGTTATCTAAGTTAAACCTAAAACTAATGCAAAAGGGGGTTTTCAGCCTGAGAGACTTGCACGAGGTTTAGTTATCTAACCTAAGGTTTTGATGACAAGTAAAGCAATAAACACACACAAGAAGACAAACAAACGATAGAGAAAAGGTCGAGAACTAATGTAAGGAAAACGTATCAACCATGAATAATCCGATAAAACGCAGGTTTGTTTATTAGTGCAATGATTGTCTTATCTCGAAAGGCATATCATTCCTAGACTTAGGTGGTACTTCTTCCTAAGACCTAGACACGCTAATTCTGTCACAATTAGACGCATACGCATAAAGCAAGTATTCATTGATTATAATCTATCTTAGGAGATTAATAATGGTGCTCTTACTAAACCCTAGCTTATAGAGACTTTACCCACTTACTGCTTAATAGCTCTTTATATACTAGTAGTCCACTGTCTGAGTCCTTACCAATAGAATAAGAACGTACTCGTTGATACCAAGGTCACCTTATGGCTTAACTAAGCTCACTAAACTAAAGGCAAGGATAGGTTAATATTTGTGATCCTATGATTCTAGATATATAAATTGCAATATGGAGAGCTATCCCGGACTCTTAGCCTACGCCCAAACAACACTGAAGTTGCAACACATTAAATATGTAGGACTAGACCCAGTTAAATGATAGGTCGCATACTTAAGCACGTAAACAAGTATAAATTGATAAATATAATCAACAGTCAACGATAAATTAAGCAATCGATATAAACAAACCAAACATTAGATCTTCATAAACACGGTTGATACCTAAAGATACACACTGTTTGATATATGAACGATTAAAATAAAGAAACCTTAATCAAACGTGTATTCGCTTGCATGAAGATTACAAGAGTTTTCCTATGATCTTGAGGCTCTTTTCTGACCTTCTAGGCTTCTTTATTCATCATTTGGTCGACTTTGTGGGTTAGGGATTCACTTGCATACCTAAAACTGAGTTTAGGGTGGTCTATTTATAAGATCTGGAAGTCGGTTCGATACGTTGTATCAAGCAATGTGGGATACGGTGTATTGGGGATTTCTTAGAGTAAGGAGCACGTTTGATATCTTCCAGAATATTTTATTACTATATTGTAAATACGGCGTATTTATGTCTCCTGGATACGGCGTATTGGGTCTTCAATCCTTCGTGGTTATTTGTGAAGTGTAGGCACGGATACACCATATCTTCTTGATGGATACGACGTATTGATGTAAAACTAATTAATTCTTCTTCGTTGACCAAAGTATTATATACGGCGTATCGTTGATGTGGATACAGTGTATTCTTCAAAGTTAGGCAATGGTCTTTTGATTCGTCAAAGTCTTGGATACGTCGTATAGGTCTAGAATAATACGGCGTATTTTATGTCAGATCAATAAACTTTCTCGAACTCTTCGTTTATGCTCCAAAATGCGTGCCTTTTAGCATAACTTCACCAAGTACTCCATAATTACTACAATTCTTAAATACAAATGATTAAGTAACAATTCTTTGCAATAATCATACAAAATGGATTAAATACATGGGATAAATGATGCTATAAAATAGTACGCAAGGTACATAATTACCTTCTTAATAATTATATATCGCTTAGTTGGTGTAACCTTTAGTTTATTTGATGACCGTTTACATTAAATGGTTATTTCTAGTCTACGCGATTTAGCTCTAAAGCAAAATTAAAAGTAAACGCGTATCGGACCAAAATAAATAGTGACAATTTAATATGAGTCGTAGAATGACCTGAAATCGAGAAATGTTACAATGACTAAAAAAGAATAGTCTACGCCACGGAATCCCTTTCGACCTATGATTCCGTGGGTATACTACCACAAATCATAGAGAAAAACTTAAGACATAAATAAATCACATAATCACATAAATCATCATTCATACACAATCAAACTTTATACCAAATCCATTTCATTCCACACATAAGTATTATGATACTACTCCATGTGTAAATTCATTTCAACAATACAACCTTTAAGTGGTAAATAAAAACACATTTCAGAAATACTTATGAAGACAAATACCTACAAAAGATTCCTAGGAATTTGGTGATATAGCTCGCCAAGGGCCTCCAATCGCCATGTACAACCAACGTAACGCCAAAGAGTGGTACTTCTCCTTCCAAATTCGTCCTCTCTCACTCATGGGTTTCCAGAGATAAATATGCAGCTTTTGGGGTAAATAGTGGTGGTGAAATCTTAACTTTTTCAATGGTTAAGTTAAGTGTTTTTTAGGTTAAGATCCACCCTATATTTATATAACTCTCCAAACCGACTTAAGAAGTAAATGGAAGTCCCCTCAGTTGATATTATGAGTATATGATCGATTTCCAGGAATTATGGTTCGTTAATAATCTCATAATTGTATTTTTGTAACTGACATCGTCCTCTAGCCGGACGGCAAAACCTTTTGTCGGGCGGCAATCATGTCTAGCTCCCAGCAGGGCGGCAATCCTTCTTGCCGGGAGGCAGAGACCTCGTCGCGCAGTGCGACCTTCTCTTTTCCTCGTCTCTCATTTTCCGATTAACTCTTTCTCCCTCGGTTCAATCCATACCACATGTATATGACCAAAAGTACTTGTTTTACTGGTCCAGATGGGTCTTCGAGTCAAATATCAAACCAGCTTCTCATTTCTTAACTTCTTTTCTGTACTTCGCGTCTTTCGGCTAGCTGCAACACAAGAAACTCACTTTGCACAATAACATGGGTAAAAGCAGTATTATTTAGCCAAATATCATGTATAAAACCCAGATAACGCATCCCAAAACATACCAAATCTGAGCGTTATCAAACTCCCCCACACTTAGGTTCTGTTCGCCCTCGAGCAGGTTTATCTTTTTAAATCAAAAAGTGACTTTGTAACAACTCACATTTTTGCATCTGTTACATCAATAAACATTCAATTATTTATTTTAAACTTTTACGCGTCCACTTTAAATTTTTATCGTTTAGCTAAATCACGTAAACTAAAAATCAGCATTCAATGTAAACGGGCATCAAACAATTAAATGTTTACCTCAAGTAAGTGTTATAAAGTTATTAGGATGATAATTTATAACTTTACGCTTTTTATTTTTATTGGTTACGTAAAACGTTTACGTAACGCAATAAAACTACACTTTTGCATGCATGGCAAACCATAAACCCACCTACACTTCAACAAATACCCACTAATACCCATATTGCTCAAAAACCTCATAAACTATTGTCTAAAATCAGCCCCTAGCCGAATTTCATGCTTATATAAAACATATACTTGAAATTAAATCCCTACACCTCCACTAACTTGAATAAACAACCATTGTTGTTAACCAATGGATCAAACAACCATCTTTTACCCAAATTGTGTCCCTTTTGTGTTCTTAGACACGGCAAGCAACAAGAGAAGGAGAGGGGGGACAAGAACAAGCATGTAAAGCATGTCATATCACTTCTTACACAAAGCAAGATCCAACCAAACATGTCCCCTAAACCTAGTATGTACTTAATGAGTTAAAAACTCATTTTGTTCCCCCTTTGTAACCCTAAACTGAATTTAACCCTTAAGAAGCACAAAACCATTTGTTAGTTTTGCTAATATGGTATTCTTGTATGCTTGGCTATAAATAGGACCCTTAAAGTGAAACCATAACACACACTTATCATTTTACAAGAAACCAAAGCTAGGAAACTCTCTCTTGAGTTCCTTAACCCACGGTTCACTCTCACTCTCGCATACAATTCATAGTTTTGATTTCTAAGCTAGTACAAGTGTTCAAGGGTTATTGTTAATCATATACAAGGTGTCTTGGAAGCTTGGTTTGGTAATTAAAGGGGTTAATCAATAAAGAAAGCCAAATTAGGGTTTCTTTAAGATTAGGGTTTTCTGGTTGCATTTTTTGAATTAAGGTTTTGATCACAAAGGTTTGATCTTGTTCTTCACTAACCATACACTCATCTAAGGTTTATCTAAGACTCTAATCTTTCCAATATATTAATTTCATGTTTTATATAATTGTTTATAGTTAAATCATCACCTAGATTTATTTTATGAAGTTTATAAAAAAAAACTTGTATATACATACACGAATTACAATTATTTTGTGGTTAAGATACTGTTTAAAATATGTTAATATGTTTAAAACAAGAATTTACAAGCAATGGATAATTTATATAATTATTTGGCAAGTTATGATTATTTATTGTTTTATAAAGTTTAGTTAAGTAAATAAATATGTTGGACAAATTTCTTGGACAATATGGACCTATTATGATGGACACAATGTAAAGGACTTTAATTATATACCATGGATGTTAATTTATAAATTAGAAGACTTGAGGTAATTTTATAAAATTTAAAAGTGTATAAAATAAGTTAATAAACCTTTAATTGTTACTGTTCATTCGAGGCATATAAAATTCATTTTTATGTTTTATAAAAATAATACATCTCATGAGGATCGTAGGCATGTAGGGAACTTGAAAATCCAATAAATAACGAAAGAGTTATAATTTTTACGAGATAATGTGTATAAAAGTGTTTTTATAAAACTAAGTTTATAAAAACTATATAAATTCGAACCTAATCAGAATGTTTTATATTTTTCCTTAAAAGTACATATTTTTGTGATTTCAAAAATATAAGAAACTTGGAGAACCAATGGATAATGAACTAGTTATGGATTTTACATGTTTTAACTAATTAAATATGTAAAAGTAGCTTTATTAAAGCAACTTTATAAAAACTTAAAATTTTCAAATCTGATAAAATGGAAGCTCGTCTTGCTAATAAAGTACAATTTATGAGGATTTTAAAACTATAAGGTACATTAAAAACGAATTTGAAATAAAGAAGATACGTTATTTACAAGTTTACGATAAAAAGTATTTTTATAAAAGTAATTTTATAAAACCATGCTACTGTTCATAACAGTGGGCTATGGGAAAATAATTTTCTTAGATAGAACTTTTAATTACGAAGACGTGGACATAAGAATCACTAAAAACCGAATTAAAACGAATGAGATACGATTAATATACGATTTCAATAATTAAAATTTATGAAAGTATTTTTATAAATTTTCACTTACTGTTACTGTTCTTAACAGTACATACCAACATAATGAATTTAAAATTTGATTAGATTTTTCAAATACGAATCTATACATATAAAGAGCGTTAAAAACAGAATTAAAACGAGAAAGATACGACGTTTTTACTAAAAGTGATATTTATAAACGTTTTTTTTACTTTATTAATATTATTTTCTCAAACAATTAAATTATTTATATAAATAATACATCAAGTGTTTTTGGCAAATAACAAATTGTTAGACAAGTATATTATCTTTACAATTACAAATACATGGATATTTATTTTACAAGTACAAATTAAATTGTTTAATTTTATAAATTAAACAAACACTTTTAGGTTGTGATGTAACTATATAGAATTATATGTAGTATTAGTTATTCAAAGTACATGGTACTTATACGACCTATATTTAATTAGAATGCATTCGGTCATATCCGTGATGTTTTCATTCACTTGATTCATATACTTCAGTTTATTCACTAAGGTAAGTTTATAGCCCCATGTTTTACTTGTTTTACATATATTTTTGAGGTGAGAACATGCTTGTTTACAAATTCATTTACATGGTTGATTCAAACTCATTACATGTTCATTTACAACTCGTTTACAAATTGATTTACATACTCATTTACATATCTCAAGATGAGATACAATACTTGATTTCATTTTGGATGCAAGTTGACCTTTTCAAACTTGATTACGTGTTTGCCTAAGTGGCGATAACCCACTGAGCCCACTATCATGAACTGTCAATTACTGGATTGAAAGCGCGAATGATATAAATAGATCTATTTGGGATTGACATCCCCATCCAGGTAAGTAGCTCTCACTGGTGTCACGGAGTGAACCAACGGATGTATACCATGTCGGATTTGGGATGTTTCGGGTTGAACATCATCACGGACAATGTGGCAATGTTTATATTGCATTCATACATGTCTAGCTTCAGTGTTATAAGCTTGGGGAAACGTAATTACATTTTGTGATGGGTGCACAGGTTGCATAATCATGGGGAAATCTTGCGGTCCTAATTTATACATAAACAAACCTTTGAATTCACCAACTTTATGTTGACGTTTTAAAACATGTTTTTCTTAGGTCAATAAGGTACAAGAGCAAAGAGATACATTAGTGGTCAATCATTTTGGAGTCATTGCATAAAGATTTAGAGGCATTACATTTTGGGAATATTTGTCGTGATCTAAAATCTTTACATTTTCAAGGATGAACAAGTTAAGCCGCTAAGCTTTTGTAACAACATTTATTAAATCCAATGTATCATTTTCAAATGACTCATTTAGAGGCCGTTCTCTCATGTCTTGTGCAATGGTATTATGAAGTAACGCTCCCGGATACATATTCCGCTGCGACCCATTTTGGGGGTGTTACAGATTGGTATTCAGAGCCAAGGTTATAGAGAACCAGGTTAAATGTTTTTACTTGGACTATAACCGTTTTCAAACATTGTATCATACAAAAGGTTTTCACGGGACATACATATACTAGTTGTTTGCATTAGTAATTGTACTAGATGCATACATGACATACACTATCGAGTTGCATTAGTTGGTTATACTAGATGCTGCATGGTTCTTATACGTGTTTATAATATATTAAGTATATTATTATCAGTCTTATATAGTACTAATGTAAACTATGTTCGAGTGTTACAGATACAGTCATGTCATCGGATTCGGCATCATCCAAGGTTACATATACGTCTATATCAACGCATGGGGACCCGCTAGCTTGGGCTGTGGACTTCTTCAGACTCCAGGAGCCTGAGGCTGCACCGGAATCACCGGACTACGTGCCTGGCCCTAAGGAGCCAGAGCAGGCACCGCTCTCGCCAGATTATGTACCAGGACCAGAGTACCCCGAGTACTTGGCCCCATCTAATGAGGATGTTCCCATGGAGGATCAGCCATATGCTATTGCTGATTCACCTATAACCTTATCTCCAGGCTACATTGCTGACTCGGATCCCGAGGAGGACTTTGAGGATGGTCCAGTAGACTATCCAGCTGATGGAGGTGACGACGATGATGATGACTCCTCTGATGATGACGAGGAGGAGGAGGAGGCTTCTGAGGAGGAGGAGGTTTCTGAGGAGGAGGAAGCTGAGGAGGAGGAGGAGCATTTGGCTTCGGCCGACTCTGTTGTTGCACCCGTTGCTGACCATGTCCCCTCTTCTAAGGAGACAGAGCCGTTTAAGACCGATGAGTCTACGGCTACACCACCATCACCACCAGCATGTCATACCACTGTTAGGATATATATCCGACCAGAGGCACCTATACTATTGCCACCTAAAGAGGAAGTCGAGAGACTTCTCGCCTTACCCACCACCACCCTCACCACTCATCTCATTATCACAACCCTCTGCAGAGGAACGCCTTGCTAGGTGTTTAGCTGCACCCGCACTTCCATCATCACCACTTCCTAGATTACCTCACCCATATGGTAGCCCTAACCATGTGCGTGCACCCCTAGGCTTCAGAGCTGCCATGGGTAGGTTGAGAGCTTCATCACCATTACCACCACCCATACCCGCAGCCACATTATTACCACTACCATCACTTCTATACCACCTCTACCATCATCACCACTACCACCACTACCAGACTCATTGTTCATACCACCAGTCGACCGTAGGGGGGACATTCCCGAGGCCAAACTACCACCTCATAAGAGGTTATGTCTTACTACTCCCACATCGATATATGAGGTGGGGGAGAGTTCGACTGCTGTCCCTAGACCTACTGGAGGTCATAGGGTAGATTATGGATTTATCGGTACTCTGGATGCCGAAGCCAGACGACAGAGAGCCGAGACAATCGGCTATGGGATCAGAGATACTTGGGTAAACCCAAGAGAGGTTATTGAGGAGATAGCACCAGTGACCCTTGAAGGGGTCAACACTAGGGTGACTGAGCTTATTGCAGTTCAGGAGCAGGACACCTAGGAGATTTATGCTGTGATTAAGGATACCCAGGATCGGCAGACTCAGATATAGGATCAGAGATACTTGGGTAAACCCAAGAGAGGTTATTGAGGAGATAGCACCGGTGACCCTTGAAGGGGTCAACACTAGGGTGACTGGGCTTACTGCAGTTCAGGAGTAGGACACCCAGGAGATTTATGCTGTGATTAAGGATACCCAGGATCGGGACAGACTTAGATACATCAGACGGTTGAGGCATTGGTCGATGATAGGCAGTACCACTATGAGACTGCCCGACTTTTGGATCAGGAGGCTCTAGTCTCGCGAGAGGCTTAGGCACACTCTATAGGACTTAGTTCAGCTGTCCACTATGAGTTTCAGGGATACAGGACTTACACTTGGATGCAGGATCACTGTATCAATGCACAAGAGTCACAGATAGCGGCCCTGACCGCACAGGTTTCATCACAGCATGGACATTTGGCGATGGCTCTAGGCGAGATTCGAGCACTTCAGGCTAGAGAGCAGGCTCGTACAGATGCTCCTGAGGGCACCGGTAGTAGTTCCTAGGTTTATTTTCATGTTCATAGCTATCATTTGTAGCCGGATAAGTATTATGGGTAGGGCTGCAATCAAGCCAAGCCGAGCTCGAGCTTGACAGGGCTTGAGCTCGGCTCAAAATTCAAAAGTGAGGCTCGAGCTCGGCTCGATAGCTCGACAAGCCTTAATCATTAAAGCTTGAGCTCGGATCGAATAATATTCGAATAAGGCTCGAGCTTGGCTCGAAAAGCTCGAGTTTATTCATAAATATTGTATTCGATAGCCAAACTTATCAATAAGGTCAAGAAAATAAGTGTTGGACTCAACAGTAAAGAATTTATACAAAACATTTGAGCATTAGGGTTTAATATCCTTCTACGATAAATATTTAACTATTATATCAATATTCACATTAGCATTTACGTTGTTTATATAAATATGTATAAAAAATATTTATATACATAAAAGCTCGAAAAGCTCGATAAAAGCTCGAGCTCGAGCTATTGAAAGCTCAAGCTCGGCTCGCTATGTATTTCGAGCTTGTTTATTAGGCTTGGGCTTGGGCTCGAGCTCGATAAAAGCTCGGCTCGATCGAGTCAAGCTCAAGCTCGATCTCGAGTTGCTTGATAAAAGCTTGGCTTGATTGCAGCCCTAGTCCTCGGCGTGATGACTATTAAACTAGAATTTAGCATGGCCAAATCTTTCTAATTATCCAACCAACGGGACTAACCCTACGGGGTATAGGTCCTACATAACACGAATCACATTATGCTCTACCAATACTTTCACATTCAAAATTCCCTACGCAACCTTGCTTGGTTAACCATTTCGGCACTACTCATCCTAGGAAAGGCAGTTTCAAAAATCTATACCGCATCACACGATACATCCTAATAAGGAAATGGGCGGCGGTCTTACCACAATAACTAATCGCATCTCAAATCTTATCCACTCATACCGATAATAACTCTAAGTACCGATAACTCACAAAAGAACAATCGCCAAACGATGTTTTCTTTATTATTATGACAATAATTTCGACATAGTTCGCTCATTAACAAGAGACATAACTACCACTTCTAAAAGAAACCTTTTCGTGCGGAATACTAACATTAACTGACGCTACTCAGTTTAATGCTATACAAAACGCTAACCAAACCTTATACCATCTACTGCTCTTCACGATCCCTCTCCCGTTCTAAGACAGTAACACGTCCCCTCATCTCCTGCAGCTCATGCTGCAGAGAATTCTGCTGTACTAATAAATCATGAACCAACCTATGGTCATCATATCCCGCCCGTGACATATTTTCCATCCGGGTGTCTACATGTCCTGTCCATGTCTCCAATGCCAGCACAGGCCTCCACAAAGCTCTAAATGTCATAACAGCTCTCTCCTTCTCCTGCTCCAAACTCCTGAGCCGATACCTCTAAGAAAATATCTCATCCCTAACTGCCCCCGATCTAGTCTATAACTCCCTCACATCCCTATCAATCTCTACAAACAAGGTGGGTGGCATTGCGTCTAAACACTGGGTATGGTCCTGAAGTATACTCCTATAAAGTTCTAACTGGGCTCCTACCTTTATGAACTGGTCCTCATCAACTGGGATGCTAGCTGTTGGGGTAGCCACTGGTGATGAGAAAATCAACAATATCAGGGGTGATGAAACGGGTGATGGAACATCAGAATGTAATGGAGAAATGGGAAGTGAACCGGGTGTCTAATAGGGGGAAGGTGGTGTCTGTACAGGTGGTGCTGATGGTGGGTAAGTAGGTACATCAATATAAACCGTACCGTCCTCCGGGTCTGTCCAAGTGGTGAGTGCGGTCTGTCTAAATGCTGACACCTCTCTGATCTCTCGGGCTCAGGTGCAGAACCGGAACCCTGACCAACCTCAAACGTACTATACCTCTGATCCTCCTCAGTTGCTAACTCTCGGCATCTCAGCGCCCCATAACCCAATCTTAAAGGCTTTCCCACAGTTGTCTCCATAACTGGGGCTGCCTACCGCTGACCCTCAGGTACAGCCTCATCCTCCTCCTCTCAATATCTTGAAAAACGACTGTTTGACTTGGGTAATGGGTCGGGACTTTGGTGGGATTTGTAGATAGCTTGGTTAAGAGCGTGTAGGACTTGAAATTTCACGAAAATGTTGAGTAATGAACGCGTGAGATGAGTTGCAAAATAGTCGTTTCATTAACAAGTTTTAAGCTACGAAAAATGGGTTGTCTTTGTGTACCTATTTCGACCACTTTAAGAGCTGGGTTAGGTCGATTTATGTAGTATAGTAAACTGAGCAGGTCGTGACATGTAGGAAAAAGAATGATGATAAACGTGCTTAATAAACTATAATTTATCGCTATGAAAAAAAATCATAATTTTGGCTTAGTTTTGTGTTGGTTGCTTGTGTAGGTTGCGACCCACAAGGGTTTAGACCTTGTTTTGACCCGTTAAACGATGTCGTTATTGAAAACTCATAACATGAATGTCATAGTCGACCTGGCCGAGAACGCGTAGGTATTTTTGGTTTGTTGTGAAAGTCAATATCGAGTTCTAGAATAATACCTAAAGTTCTACGAAAATCACTCTTTCTAAACAATAAAAATTGTTATTTGTTTTAATTATTCTTTCCAACGTCCAACCTCATAAACTCATACAGTAATAGAAACATGTTAAAAGACAATCTTAGCCACAGTTCATAAACACGATTTAAAAACACTTAAACACAGTTCATAACTTTGCGCTTCATAGACAGTAACAAATTACCAAAATAATTGTTTTGAGTTAAATATGTTAAACAATGAATAACCAACACATTAGTTGGTCTACCTCACTGGTCCCTTCTCATTTCCAGCGGCATGCCACCACAAGATCAGTTTCCACAGATTACAATTAGATTTTTTTTACCACAAGAAGTTTCATATATAAACAAGGTTACAAGGGATAGATAATGCTTTGCAAATGTAAACATATATTTGAAGACATAAACATAAGTAACAAAGTGTAACAAGGAGTTGTTAAAAAAAAGTGTCATGTGTTAATAAACAAAAACTTTTGTTCAAAAAATAAAAATTTGTTAATAGGTTATTAATCTTATTGGGTTTATCGGGTTGACCCGATAATCCTATAAGAAATTAACTAAGACTCTAACCCGGCCCTATTAGGTTATCGGGTCTATCGGGTTGACCCGATAAACCCGATAAGCTAAGTTAGACCCGAATCAACCCGACCCTATAAGGTCTTATCGGGTTCGGGTCGGGTCGGGTCGACCCATTTGACACCTCTAATTGTAAGCGCGAATGTTATAAATATATCTATTTGGGATTGACATCCCCATCCGGGTGAGTAGCTCTCACTGGTGTCACGAAGTGAACCAACGGATGTATACCATGTCGGATTTGGGATGTTTCGGGTTGAACATCATCACGGGAAATATGGCAATATTTATATTGCATTCATACATGTCGAGCTTTAGTGTCATGAGCTTAGGGAAACGTAATTACATTTTGTGATGGGTGCACAAGTTGCATAATCACGGGGAAATCTTGCGGTCCTGATTTATAAATAAACAAACATATGAATTCACCAACTTTATGTTGACGTTTTAAAGCATGTTTTCTCAGGTCAACGAGGTACAAGAGCAAAGAGATACATTGATGGTCAATCATTTTGGAGTCATTGCATAAAGATTTAGAGGCATTACATTTTGGAAATATTTGTTAGGATCTAAAATCTTTACATTTTCAAGGATGAATAAGTTAAGCCGTTGAGCTTTTGTAACAACATTTATTAAATCCAATGTATTATTTTCAAACGACTCATTTAGAGGTCGTTCTCTCATGTCTTGTGTAATGGTATTATGAAGTAACGCTCCCGGAACATCATTTCCTTTGCGACCCATTTTGGGGGTGTTACACAATAATGTTGGTGAGCTCGTAGGTTTGACCTTAAACCCAAAAGTTGTGCCAGTATTTCAACAGTGGACAATAGTGCTATATGACAGTGAATATATGCTAAAAATCCGAGACATAGCATCCCCGCTAGTCATATCTCAACATCCAATAATAAACCCGGAATCGCAACTCCCAAATCACTAACGCACCTAAAAGGCCTATCAGCTGGAGCACTATATTAGGACGTACCACACAGAACCTTGCATGCCAAACACAATACATGCAAGTAAATCAACACATAATATTCACATAACAGTCATAAGCACATATCTTGTCCCAAAAACAAAACCACATTTCGCACATATCAATTCAAAACATTTTAAAACACAGTTGAGTATCATTTTCCCCCAACGGAAAAACAGTAAAAAAGTGGGGCTACGAGAACTCACCTTAAGCAAGCATTTAGCAACCAACTTCTACTACACAAGTAAATGCAACGACGCTCGCACACGACCTAGTCCAGTTAATGTCTCATTTTAATCAATCACTTCCAAAATAATCTTCACGTTTGATGCATAGAGTTTAGACGCGTTGTACAAGTACTCAAAATAGTTTTTATTGGTGTGATGGTTGACGACTTATCTCCACAATCATATCAATCTCATTCTCCGATAATACATACTTATACTATTTAGCGCAAATAGATAAGTAATATAATAAATATTTATAATTATTAATTATAAATATATCTCGACAAGTCCATTCGGTACACCTTAATCACTTCAAAATAATCATTCCTTGATTGAAAACGACACGTTTAATCACAACAAACACCTTAGGAAAGTTTCGAGAAAAATTATATATCTTCGTATTTTAGTAAATTTATTAATTAAATAAAATAATAAAATAATATTTTATTATTAAAAATTAAAAATCATGTTTTAAGTAAAATTTCTAAGTATAAACTTTTTACGAAATTTCGACATGACCTGTACGTGTTTACAACGTTTTTCCAAGGTTTCAAACCTTAATTTTCAAACACTTTTCACAATTCGAAACTTTTCAACAAAATTCCAAAATCTCAAACTTTAACGTTCACCAAAACGTTTTCCCAAAAATAACGATCAATATCACTTCGTAAATACATTTCGCTTTCAAAAAGCCCACCAAAACTCTCAAAATGACCAAATATCAAAGCCCAACAAGGGTTCATTAGGACATTTATAAGTCCAAAATACTATTTAAGTCCAAAACCAAGGTCCATTTACATATATAAGTATATACTTATATGTAGAAATAATCCGGACCACAATAAGCCCTCCCGTTAAGCCGCGGCTCAAATAGACTTATTGGGCCGTGAGTCCATAAACTCTAAAAATACGTATATTAACTTTTAAAATAAGCTATAAGCTACGTATCGCTTTTTGTTACTACCATAAGCCTCAAAAATAGTCCACAACATATGTCATAATACAAAAATAATCAAAATCATTTTTCTAGTGACTTTGAGAATTTACACGTGGCCTTTAAGACCAAATAAGCCAATAAATAACTTAAAAATAAGCATGAATAAGCTATACAAGCAACTTATCAAAAATAAGCATTCTAGCAACATATATTATTCAATCATCACGACCACAACATTAAAACTACAAAAAACCTTATTTTCTTTTTCACTATTCACGAACCAAACGCATCCTTTTAATTCATTTCGCTTCTAAAAATCGATTCTCACAACGATCAACTTGTACAACTAACATCTATGCATCAAAATAAACCCAAAAGGACAAACGGAATTTAAATTTGAAAACTTACAAGAAAATCTTCAAATTTGTAGATTTCGACACAAACTGGACAACCCAAACGTTGTTTAAATGAATAACCAAACACTAGAATCAACCCCAAATATTTATGTCTTCATGTTTTCTTAATCAAAATTCAAAAAATATGAGTGTGTGTGTGTTGTAGGTGGCGGAAGAACTATACACACACACAAGAGAAGTGTGTGTTTTTATTTTTTGTAAATAAAATGGATTATGATGAAAATAATTCTAGTGGAAGCATATATGTGTACATCTCTTAGACAAATGAGCTAAAATTTAGCCTCCTTGTCTCCCTTTCTAACCATAACCGGCCATGGGATCCAAGGGAGTCCCGGGCCTTTCTTTTCATGTCGAAATCACTTAAAAGCTCGTAAAACTCAACCGTAAAATTTACCCCAAAGTTAATTAGCATTTTTATTCAGTTTAAAAATACTTTTCCATTAACTTAGAGTATTCACTTACCATATTTACACTTTAAACCCTTCAAAATTCAATTTGGACATTAACGGACGTGTTGGACTCGTTTTTCGGCATTTCTCAAAATTCACAAGTCAAACCACCCGGAATACACATAACACAATAATACCTTTCAAAAAGGATTATTAATCACAATAAACCTCAAATCATGACATATCTCATAAAATCACCACCGTCAACACGGTACAAAATCTGAATAAATTGACAAAAGTCAAATAGTCAAAGGACTATTAATGAAATATTCAGAACACAAAAAGGGCAAAGGTTACATATTATACGAAGAATAAAAGAGCCTGGGCCACCAACCAATCACTAAAACCAAACTCAATAAGGGACAAAAACTCACAGAGAACATCAATACCAGTAACACACTTTGAAGACACTTGAAGACCAGATGAATTGCAACAGCCTCACTTAGAGCACAAATGGATAAATTACACCTGATACACTTTCAAATATTTGCCGAACCATAAAACTTGCAAAACCAAATTGCAGACACTGCCGAGATCATAATACAAACTGCATACCAATACCAGCATCACACAAAATGGATACACGTGCAGAAACCAGAAAAAAACAGAACCAAGAATTGTAGGCTAGCAGAACATAGCATATGAAAACTTGACGAAACCAAACAAAAAACCCATAAAATTATAGCGGTCTTTGTATCACTAAAACAACTTATACCCAACCTTACAATAACAGAATCTTGGGTCTTTACTGTGATGACCCAAACAATACTTTTATGCAAACCGAACAATATATTTGCAGCAATATATTTGCAGCAATATATTTGCAAACAATATACTTGTAAACAATATATTTGCGGCAATCATGGGCCTTTACTGAGATGACCCAGTTACATCCTTACACCAAAAAATAAAAGACTGAGACTAGAACATGCATCATTAGGAATAGAAATAAAGACAATGGGAAACCAAACCAGAAATAAACCAATAACCAAACACATAACCTTCGGTACAAGGCCATCTGCCAAATAGATCAGATAGAATAGATAATGCATTCACTTACGTCAATAACTACATTCTAGTATTTTACTTCTTGTAAACAAGTACTGTATACGCCTATGCATACACATAAGTCAATAACTACATTCCAGAGTGGGAATCCAACATAATATAACAAAAAGTAAAATACCGAGGGAGTGGAAAATGTATATGAACCAAAAATGAGTTTAACTGCATACAAGTACTTGTTTACATAACCAATCCCACACAACCAAACATATTATTGCAGACATAGAACCAACATAGTATTGCAGACTGCAGCCACTGTCACACTGTACCACATTTACCAGGCACTTCAACGCTATTATTAGCTTTTGCTTCATCCATCTGAAATAATAGAGTAGTCATACTTAGAATTAAGAAAACAAAGATAAAAAATGATACTTCAGAATCAAAATCAGTCATACCTTTTTCTTTGGGCACTTGGTAATGTTGTGACCTATCGCTTTGCAATAACTACACTTTTTTCTTTTCTTCGCCTCCATGGAAATTTCTAAACCCGACTTTATTCTTGTAGCAGCCTTTGGACGCCCTTTTGTCTTAACACGATTTACAGGATCAGAAGCAATAATGTCATGCTCACTTTGTGTCACAACTGGAATCGTAGAATTAATAACAGAATTGACCTCAGCTCCTATGTTATGTCTTTGGTGTTTCTTGTTAAGAAAATCATCAAAGAATGTATTAAGTTTTTCAATTTCGCATGGGGAATCTCTTACTCCTTCAAGTAACTTATTAAACTTTGATCTGATAGACCATAAAGTCATGAAACTAACTTGTTGAGTGGCATTGCCGTGAACATCGCTCCATCTTTTTCCAATACTTCCACCATTATATGTTGCTTTCATTGTCCATCTTGGTAATATATAGTGATCAGGAATATATACCAAAAGCTTTCTCTTCATAATATAGAGAATATGTTTGCACAATATTCCACAATTCTCAAATCTTGCACATTAGCAAGTAGTAAAATCTGAACCAACTTTATATTCAACAGTTTTCCAGTGTTCTTTGTTACCTTTTATAAAACCAACACGATATTTTACAAAGTCATAAACTTTGCTTATTTTTTCATGACCGCAATCACCACTAGCCTTCCACTATTTCTTGAATATTTCATAAATATTTCGAGTATAACATTTTGTTGCCATGGCTTCAATTGTGTGATTGCTATGCAATGTGGGCTTGGAGTCTAAAGTTCTAAAATCTTGATCACCTTCTGCACTTCTTCGCGCATTCACAACCTTGTCATATTGTACCACAAAATCATTTAACATAGTTTTCGAGTTTACGAAACCATCAAAAAATGAATGAATGCTTTCACTTCGTCTACTAGTTGTCATGCCAGCAAAAAAAGTATCCTTCAAATATGATTTTATCCAATGATGACGCAATTTGTACATGTTTCCCAACCAACAATCACCATCAATGTGATATTTCTCCTTCAACTCTTCCCATTTTGTTCCATAATCTTCAATATTTTAGCTTTTAACCCACTTAGTATATGTATCTTGAAAGTTATCATATTGAGAACGTAATGGTTGAAGATGCTCGAGAACATGCTTTTGGATATGCCAAGCACAATATCGATGCCTTGTTTGTGGAAACACCTTTCTAATTGCTATACCCATAGCCAAATCTTGGTCAGTAATAATAGAAACAGTTGGGCAATCATGCATACATTTAAGAAACTGTTTAAACAACCATGTAAATGTTATCTCGGTCTCATTTTCTAATAATGCTCCTCCTAGCAAAATAGTTTGATTGTGATGATTAACTCCAACAAATGGAGCAAATGGCAAGCACAGTTTATTCGTCTTATACGTCACATGAAAAATAACAACATCACCGAATTGACTATAAAACGATCTTGACCTACCATCGGCCCAAAACATATTTCTTAATGTCACGTCAGTACTTAAATCCATTGAAAAGTAAAAATCTTTGTCTACTTCAGCACTCTCTTTGAAATGCACGATGACTCCATGACACTCTTTGCCCAGGTTTCTTCTCCTTTCGCCGCTAACAATAGTAGAACACTAAACTCTAGTAAGCTTGTCTTCATGGTTGCCTCTATATGCATTCACTACTTTTGTGATTTCACTAGGTCTTATTATTAGAATTGGTAAAACTTCATTGAAAGGCTAATTGATTTGCTTGCTTATAATTGATAACAATTATCCTATATATAAGATACAAAAGATCATTCTAGAATCATTACTATGGGCTTAGGCCCAATACAAATTAATGACTAATAAATATACTTTGAATGTTGACTTGACTTGATTATTAAATGTTGACCGTTGACTTTGAATGCTGACCGTTGACTTTGAATGTTGACTTGATTTATGCATGGTTAATACCCCCCCTCAGTGTGAGCGGGAGATCTTCGGACGTTCAGGCTGGAGCGAAACTCAATGAATAAAGCAGTGGGTAGGCCCTTCGTAAAAATATCTGCATACTGGAATCTTGAAGGGACATGAAGAACTCGAACTTGTCCCGAAGCAACAAAGTCACGAACAAAATGAATGTCGATCTCAATGTGTTTCGTGCGTTGATGTTGAACCGGATTTGCAGACATATAGACAGCACTAACATTGTCACAATAAACTAAGGTAGCAGTAAATAGAGGAGTATGAAGCTCACATAGCAAATTACGGATCCAAGCAGTCTCAGCAACAACATTAGCAACACCTCGATATTCAGCTTCAGCACTAGAACGAGACAAGGTAACCTGACGTTTCGCAGACCATGATAAAAGATTGTCGCCAAGAAACACACAATACCCGGATGTTGACCGACGAGTAACAGGGCACCCAGCCCAATCAGCATCAGTATACGCAGTAAGCTGAGTAGTAGATGATACATGAAGCTGCAGGCCATAATCAAGAGTACCACGAACATAGCGAAGAATATGCTTCAAAGCAGTAAAGTGCGGATCACGAGGGTCATGCATATAAAGACAGACCTGTTGGACAGCATAAGATAAGTCTGGGCGCGTAAAGGTAAGATACTGAAGAGCACCAGCAAGGCTGCGATATAAGGTTGGGTCACTGACAGGGTCACCATCCGAACCAAGCTTGGACTCTGTATCAACAGGGGTCCGGCACGGGTTACAATTTTGCATATGAGCTCGCTCAAGAATTTCCTCTGCAAATTTTGATTGAGACAAAAACAAGCCAGTTGCCGACCGTTGAGCAGAAATACCAAGAAAATAATTGAGTGAACCAAGATCCGTCATAGCGAACTCACTGTGGAGGGAAGTAATGATCCGTTGTAAAAAAATGCTGAAGACGATGCTGAAGAATAATATCATCCACATAAAGCAACAAATAAGCAATGTCAGATCCTCGATGAAAGACAAATAAAGAGGAATCAGTTTTACTATGCTGAAAACCGACTCGTGTAGCATAACTAGCAAAGCGCTGAAACCAAGCACGTGGAGCTTGCTTAAGCCCATACAAAGACCGCTGTAGATGACAAACATAATTAGGTTTGTTAGGATCAACAAACCCAGGAGGTTGATGCATATAAACCGTCTCAGATAAGTGACCATGAAGAAAAGCGTTTTTTACGTCAAGCTGATGAATGGGCCAGTCACGAGAAACTGCAAGACTTAAAACAGTACGAATGGTAGCTGGTTTAACCACCGGACTAAATGTCTCATCACAATCAATACCCTGCTGTTGACTGCGTCCGTTTGCAACAAGACGAGCCTTATACCTGCTTAATGAGCCATCTGCTTTAAATTTATGTTTGAAAAGCCACATAGAACGAACCACATTAACGTTAGCTGGACGAGGACACTGAGCCCATGTTCCGTTACTAATTAAAGCATTATATTCATCTAACATAGCTTCTTTCCAGTGAGGATCACGAAGAGCATGAACATGAGAGCGAGGAAGCGGTGAAGTAGTGGTAACATGACAATTCATACGTTCAAGCGGTTTGAAAATCCCAGCTTTAGCGCGAGTGACCATTGGATGGGTAGACATGGTTTGTGATGAATTATTTATGGGAAATGGAGTATGGCTATCTACCGTTTGGGCATGTGATTGTGTTGGAGCCGAAGTTGGGATTGGTGTTGAGCTATGAGATGGAGGGGTATCGGGTTGTGGTGGGATTGGTGTTGAGCTATAAGAGGGATGGGTATCGGGTTGTGGTGGGCTGGTTGGAGGGGTTATATGATGGGGCGTAATTGGGGTGTTTGGTTCATTCATGTGTTGGACAAATGGTTCGGTGGTGGGAACATTGGTTGTAGTTTGTATATGTGGTAAAAGGAAATCATATGTTGGTGTATTAGAAGGCGTAACATTTCCAAACGGAAAAACGTCTTCATCAAACCGCACATGTCTCGAAATAATAATTTTATTGGAGGCTAAGTCGAGACATCGATAACCACGATGATTGGCGGGGTAACCAAGAAAGATGCAAGGTGTGGAACGTGGTTCTAGTTTATGTGAAGCATCAACATGAGGATAGCAAAGACATCCAAAGACACGCAAATCTTCATATGTGGGGGTTTGGTTATAGAGTTTGGTGAATGGTATTTCATTATTAATGGCGGTAGAAGGTAATCTATTTAAAAGGTGAGCAGCCATATTAAGAGCTTCCACCCAGTAAGATGGAGGTATGTGAGCTTGAAAGAGTAATGTACGGATAAGGTTATTAATGGTGCGAAGCATACGCTCGGATTTACCATTCTGTTGCGAAGTACGAGGGCAAGAAAACCGAAATTGTATGCCATTTTGGCGGAAAAGTTCATGGAAACGGGTGTTGTCATATTCGCCACCATGGTCACACTGCAAGGCCTTGATGTCGACATTAAATTGTCTATTCACGTAAGCACGAAATGCGACAAAATTATCAAACAAATCAGATTTTTTATGCAAAGGGTAGACCCAAACAAAGTGTGAAAAATGATCTAAGAATATAGCATAATATTTAATTCCACTTTCACTTGGAATTGGTGATGTCCATATATCCGAGTGAATGATTTCAAACACAGAATCAACCAAAGATTTGGAATTATAAAACGGAAGCTTAGCATGTTTACCTAATTGACATGCATGACACAAAGTAGGCAACTTTGGTTTATGACATGAAATTAGATTTCCTGACTCTAAACGACGTAGCACATCGTCTCCAGGATGACCCAGGCGTCTGTGCCATGTAGTGGAACTAAATGAAAGCAATACTACTGGATTTTGAGACGAAGGTTGCTGAGTGACCGGGTAAAGGTCTCCCGTACTATCACAACGAAGAAGAATCCGTCCGGTCTGGTAATCCTTTACCGAAAAACCATAAGCATCAAATTCAACAGAAACATCATTGTCACGAGTAAATTGACGAACTGAAATTAAATTCTTAATTATATGAGGTGTGACAAGAATATGATTAAGATGAAGAGGCTTAGAAGATGTATGCAAAAAGCTATGTCCAGTATGAGTGACAGGAATAGAGTGACCATTGCCAACAAATACAGATGGATAAATGCTTGAATTGCTACAAGATGTGAGTATACTTGTATTGTCCGCCAAATGAGATGATGCTCCCGTGTCCATATTCCAGTTTGGATTTTGAAGAGTCATGGTATGAAATGCATGTGGAGGAGTAGGAGCATAAGAAACCGGAGCGGGAGACATAGCAGGTGCTCCATAATAATGTATAGGTGACTGTTGAGCCGAAGAACTAACAAATTGGATCGGTGGCTGATGGGTTGCCAAGTACACACAAGGATACAACGAATTGGTTGCACTATACATCATCATACTAGATGCAAAGTTTTTAATAAGCGGCAAAAAGCAATATTGAATTAGCTATGCAATAATCATTATGCAAAACTTATTTAATTGGCAGCAAGCATGCGTAAAAAAAAAGGAGAGGCTATTTAGGGTTTTTGATGGTGAGTGTTTATGGCTCTGATACCATATTAGAATTGGTAAAACTTCATTGAAAGGCTAATTGATTTGCTTGCTTATAATTGATAACAATTATCCTATATATAAGATACAAAAGATCATTCTAGAATCATTACTATGGGCTTAGACCCAATACAAATTAATGACTAATAAATACACTTTGAATGTTGACTTGACTTTATTATTAAATGTTGACCGTTGACTTTGAATGCTGACCGTTGACTTTGAATGTTGACTTGATTTATGCATGGTTAATACTTATACCTTCTTTTGACAACAAAGTGACAAGATCCTTACATTCCTTAGAACGATGAAAGGACTTGTGAGACCATTGCCGTGGTACATGTGACGGAATATCTAAAGGATGATTATGTTCATCAAAAAAGTTTTCCACAACCCACTTTTCGTCATTTGACAATTTCACTCGTATCATGGCATTACATCCGGTTCGTTTAATACAACGTCTTTTCACATTCTCTGTTGTGCGTTTGTCATTCATATCCTTGTAGCCTTCCTTGTTACACACAAATACGTGTCAATATATTTTTTTCGTGACTGAGTGCTTATTATGGTAACTTTTACGAATTCCATAACCTTTAGAAAGACCATACTCATTATAAAAATCATATGCATCGTCAGCACTATCAAATGTTTTTTCGATTAAAGAGTACCCAAAAGATCGACAGAAATCATTGGCGGAATCAAATTCATTCTCGTCATCTTATTATTGCATTAAAAGGGAATAATTACTTAACAGCCAAACAAGGTGCAAAGAGATATTAACATAGCTTATTTAAGAGAATATATACCTGATTCAACCTCGATTTCTTCCTCATCGTGTATGAGATCACCATTTTTATCAATCCCGCTCATTAGAATGTCATCATCTTGAATATATGTTACACCTGATCAAATATATAATGTTATTTATGTTGGATTAACTAACAGAAATATTGAAGATTGATGCAACAAATAATAAAGATTCATTTTTTTCAAACCTGGTTGTGGTTGTGCTTATGCTTGTTCATGTTCTTTGTAAATTGAATCAACCATGATCCAAATAATTGCATCTGTAATTATCTCAATCATTTTTTTAGTGAGTAATAATTTGGCGCCAAGTAATGAATTGCCGCTTTTTTTTGTCAGATGGAAAATGGGACGAAAAATGCGAATGGAAGACAAAAATGGACGAATAGGCATCAGAAAATGGGCCATAAAGCCCATGTTGCAGATAAAATAGCAGCATGGATCATTTCCCCTGTATGAAATAAGTATGTTTACTTTTAAATTTTATTATTTATAGTTAAGAACTGAACATTATTTAAAAACTTGATATTTACATAAATATTCCTTCAGACTCAATATTTGTATATCACATTTAACTAAACTAAAAAAATATTTAATCATCAAACCTAACATTTTGTCAATGCAATGTTAAGAGGAAAAATCACATTTAGGTAAAAAAATATATTTGAACAAGTTAACAACAACTAAGAGTGTGTTTAGTTGGAGAAAAATATCTTATTTTTTCAGGAAATTTTTCATTTGAGAATGAAAAAACTGAAAACTTGTTTAGTTGCACTTTTTTTCAATATTTTTCAAAAAACAAAAAAATTCTCATTTTCTAAATTTATATGGAAAAATAGAAAACCACAATTTACTATTCTCCATTTATTTTTTCCCTAACAAAATAAAACGTAAATATAACTCAAATCAAATAAAACGTGAGTACCAATATTCTAACCCTATCTAGATGTGGCAAATGGGTCGGATTGGGTCGGTTTGGGTCATGGGTCAAACATGTCATGTTTTAAAAATGGGTCTAACGGGTCATGGGTCAAACGGTTTGGGTCAGGTCGACCCACTTAATTATGGTGTTTTCATACATTTTTGAACATTTTATACGTTTCGTCAGTCTTTTTAAGCTTTCGTCGGTTTTTTTCCGTTTTTTACGTTCTCGTCCGATTTCTTACGTTTTCGTCTGATTTTTACGTTTTCGTCCAATTTCTTAAGTTTTCGTCCGTTTTTTTACGTTTGCCCGTTTTCGTCAGATTTCTTACGTTTTCGTTTGTTTTTTTACGTTTTCGTCCGATTTTTTACGTTTTCGTCTGTTTTTTACGTTTTCGTCCAATTTCTTACGTTTTCGTTCGATTTTTTATGACGAAAACGTAAAAAAACGGGCGAAAATGTAAAAAACAAACGAAATCGTAAGAAATCGGACGAAAACATAAAAAACAGACGAAAACGTAAAAAAATAGACAAAAGCGTGAAAAAGACGAAAACGGACGAAAACATACGAAAACGTAAGAAATCGGACGAAAACGTAAAAAAACAGACGAAAATGTAAGTAATACGACGAAAACGTAAAAAACCGGGCGAAAACGTAAGAAATATGACGAAAACGTAAAAAACAAACGAACACGTAAAAAACGGACGAAATCGTAAGAAATCCGACGAAAACGTAAGAAATTTGACGAAAAAGTAATGTTAATTGAGATTTATTTATGTTCAGTAATGTTAATTTCGAGTATACTACAAATTAAATATATGCTTATGATTGTAGTTAGTTTTTATTAATTTCATTTGTATTTTATTTTTTATTGTTTTTATGATAGTATACAAAGAGCTAATATGAAAAAAATATTAAATATGAAAAGAAAAATGAGTGAGAATAGATCCATCTAAACATCTTTTCATTTAAAAAAAAATACAACTCTTATCTAAACAGTTTTTCAAAATTCTCAACTCTTTTCTAGAAAAGAAAAACCATCTTCTTCTCTAAGAAATTAGAAACAGAAAAGTATGAAAAATTTTCTACAACTAAACACTACCTAACATGATGAACCTAAACACAAAAAACTACTAAACCAAACCACCTTTTTTTCAATTTTCTTTTCATTAAAATCTTTTACCGGGGTGTTTGTTTCAGCTTATTAGTTATTTGATTTTGTGGTTATGTACTATAAGCTCATTTTTTATGGCTTATTTTGTTCACTTGTTCATATAAACTTATATAAACCGAAAAGTTTATTAGATCCTAATAAACTTATATAAGCCGAAAAATTTCAAAACAAGCCATAGAAAATAAGGAAGTAATTTGCACACTCGTTTTTTTGATTGGGACACTCAAAAATATGATGACTTGACATTTATACACTTATATCACTTTTACTCATATTCATTCTTACAAAGTCATAAATATCAAGTCATCATATTTTTAAGTGTCTCAATCAAAACAAAGAATGTGCAAATAACCTCCCTAGGAAATAAGCTTATCAAACACAAGCTCATAATAAAATAAGCCATAAATTGACTATATAATCAAATCGAATAAAAACAAGTAACATGATAGAGACCTAAACACAAAAAGTACTAAACCAAACCTACCTTTTATTTTCCTTAAAAAATCTTTTAGATGATCAAATCCAATAAAAAAAACAACCTAAACCCCTATTGCTCCATCTTCTCCCCCAATATTCTCACTAACTTCACATTTTCAACCCATAACTCAATTCCACTAATTCACCAAGATGAAACTGGATCCAACTAATTAACCACATTTCCCAACTGGGTTTTGCTCCAATTTTGGTAATTTTCATCTTTTGTTCCTCAATTTTGACCTTTTTAATGGAAAGTCAAAGGTGAAATTGGGTGAAACTGGGCCTAGTTTTGAGATGGGTTTTCTGTAAATGGTAATGGGTTTGCTTTATTTTTGTTAATTTTAAGTGGTTATGAAGTTATGTTAAGTTTTGTGTTAATTTATGCTTAAAGATTGCATTTTTAAGGTGTAGGTTATGTTAAATTCTGTTAAAGGTGCAAACTTTAAGTCTAGTGATTACTTTCTTGGATTGTAATGGAGTTTCGAGGGGCGAAATTTGAGTTATATGGGAGAATAGTGGTTTTTTTGTGGTAGAGGGATATTTGGGGTAGGAAAATGGCGCCTTCGCCTGCGTTGAGACGGTCTCCGGGGAGGGAACCGAGAACGGATAATCATAAAAGAGGGCGGAGTTTTGAGAGTGGAGGCTTATGTTTGAAACAAAGAGACGATGATCTTGCTTTGTTTAACGAGGTGCAAAGTAGAGGAAAAGATAATTTCTTGCTCGAGAGCAACAATGATTTCGAAGACATTTTCAGTATGGTTTATGTTTTTTTTTAATTTCCGTGTGGGTGTTTGGCATTGCGTTTTGAAAGTGATTACCTGTTATACGCCTATTTTAAAAACGCTGAAAATATTATCTAATTATCCTGCAGCCTGTTTTGTTATTGCTGACTATATGATTCTAATTATTTTGCGTCACATAATTAATATTCAAAACGCAATGCTAAACAAGTTATATATAGAAACTTGTTTGTCGATTTCTAGTATGTTTACGGAAAGAGAAAGTAGTATGAAGTGATATTCGTCATGTTTTTGCAGCAAATAAGTTGCTGCATTTTTCTGATAATAAACTCGGGATAAACATTCCTGCTCGAGGAGAAAGTAGCGACTTTCTTCATGCAGAAGAGGAGAAGAATGATTATGAATGGTTGGTAGTTATTTGCTTCTCATGCACTTTACAAAGATATTTGGAAACGAAAAAAAAGCGAAAAATTATAAAAATAGCATTTGCTTATCATTTATGAATTTGCAGGTTATTAACTCCTCCCGACACACCTTTGTTTCGCTCATTGGACGATGAAGCACCACGAGTTGATGTGCAAAGGGGTAGACCTCGAACTCAACCGATTTCAATATCCAGATCGTCGACTGTAAGTCGTATATGTTAGTTATGCCTCTTTTACTATCGTATCCTTTTTAGATAAGGGTCATCAGCTATATAACACATAGCAGTATGCCTTGTGTTCTAAAGAAACCTTATTTCGTTCGAAACTGAAAATATAGAACGGTACAGTCTGCGTGAATATTTGGTTTAGGGCAAAAGTTACCCAGTACAAAACATTTTTGTAGAGTTGGTTGGATCGGGTTAAGGTGACCTGCCAACACTTTTTGTCGTTTTAGAACTTTTTCTGATAAATAAATAACACGTTTTTATGATTAAAAACCAACATTATTACAAGAATAATCTGAACATCGTCCCATTCATATGTATATGGGTTAGAAATGGTACTTATTTTATATTTTTATTTGGTATTTACATTTCCACAGTTCGTCCAATAAATCCTGAAATATGTATTTTAGATGGAGAAGAGTCATAGAAGCAGTAGAGGCAGTGCAAGCCCAAACCGTGTGAGCGTATCTCCTCAATCTCATAACAGCACTTTCGAGGTTAGAGGCCGAGCATCTTCAGCACCTAGTGCTAGTACACCTACTAAGTTAAAGTCTACGACGACATCACTTAGAAAGTCGTCACCATCTCGCAAACCTTCACCGGTTCCACATGCTTCCACTCCCACTAACCTACGAAGACTGAGTACAGGTTCTACCGGTTCCACGAGTTCAAAGGGTAGTAGAGGAAGTTCACCTTCACCAAAAGTAAACGCCTGGCAATCCACTATACCCGGTTTTTCAACCGAGGTCCCACCGAATCTCCGGACCTCATTGGCGGACCGACCAGCATCATTTGTACGTGGGTCCTCACCGGCTTCCAGAAACAGTAGACAGTCGATGTCACCAACTGCTTCCAGAAGCATTAGTTCATCTCATAGTAAAGGTTCGGTTGGGTCTTCTGTTGATGATGATATGGAATCTTTTTCGTCTGCTCTTGTTGCTAGTAGACAACGCTTCAATTCAAGACGAGGTGGCGGTTTTCAGAATTATAATAAGCCGAGTAGAACGGTTTCTTCTAGTTCGGCTCCCAAAAGATCGTTCGACCTTGCACTTAGGCAAATGGTATCTTACTATTTATATTTGTAGTAGTTATTTTTCATTTCAAGTCTTGCTGAATATTTTGTTCTCTTTCTGTAGGATCATAAAAAAGGTCCTCAAAATATGTTCAGACCGCTCCTATCTAGTGTTCCGAGTTCAACAATTCATGTCGGGTTATCTATGAATTCCTCGGTGACAACTAGTAGTAATGCGAGTTCCGGGATCAGGGCGCAGAATCCCAAAACAAGCCACGACGATGCAACTACTGGTAATGTAAAGATGCAAGGTTGTGATGTCGATGATGATGAAGTGTTTGTGATCGAGAAAGATGATGCTATAAATGATGGATCCCACAGTGCGCCTTTGAATCCTGCAACTTTATTAATTTGTTCTCAGTGTGGTTGTGAGTACTCTCCTATTGGACTAGTGCAAACCGACACGAATCTGTGTGAAGATTGTGTAGGGTCGCACTCAACTTTGACCATCATTGAGAAGGAGGGTGTAATAGTTGAAGACGGTCACTTTTTATCGGAAGTCAACGCACAATCTGGTCAACACGACGATTTAGTTAAGGACTGTCATTTTTTATCGGAAGAATGTGAAGTGAAAAAAGTCAACAATGAAATGGTTGGCTATCCCAATTCCAAGGTTGACTCTTTAGAAGGCGCGTACTCACCTTTGACTATCGTTGACCAGATAGGTGCAGTTGAAGTTAAAGCACAATCTGGCCGACATGATGATTTTGTTAAGGACGAACTTTCTTTATCAGAAATTACTTTTTCTCGATCACAGTCGGAAAAATGTGATGGGAAGAGAGTTGAATTTTCGAAGTCCAAGGTTGAGTCTTTAGGCGCGGGAATTTCAATACTGCTGAAAAGGTCAAGCAGTATAAAGGGTGCGGTTGTTAGAAAAACAAACTTCTCAGCAAGTAGTATCTCGTATGATGATCTTTCGTATGTTAGAGACACTACAATTAGTATGAGAAGCGTGTCAGCTTCGTCTTCTGTTGACTTTGGAGTCAACAAACAAACAGATCCTACCCGTTTTCGACGTCAATTGAGTGGCACGAAATCTGAAATGGAAAGTTACAAGTATGACCAAAATGTAAAGCATCAACGCAGTGGATCATCGTTTGATTCATTTGAGAAAAATGCTCAAGAAAATAATGAGACGTGTAGTGAAGACGATGCAAATAACTTTCAAGTGACATTGAATCAAGCTCATGTCGAAGAAGCTGCTGAAATTCAGAAAGCCGAAGACGTGGAACCAGATGGCACTGATACTTTAGAGACTCGTACTTTCGAGAAAGATGGCACTGATGTAGCTGAAGTTCCATTGGATGCAATATCAGAAGGCGAATGTGATCAAATGGGTCAAGCTTCTTCCGCTGCTTCAAAATGTGACGACAACAGTTCATTACTGGAAGAATTGCAGGATGACATTATTGGTACGTATTTCACGAATTATAACTATTCCAAATGTTTTACTTTATGTGAACGAGTTCCATAATGCAAATCCAGTCTGATATTTATTTGCACCTTTAGCTTGCGTACTTATGCACCAAGGTTTTTTGTGGCAGAAGAATCAATCGTATTGGTTGATCAAAACGGAGGACTAAAACGAAGAAGCTTGACACTAGAAGAAGCAACCGACACAATACTCTTTTGCAGCTCGATAGTCCACAGTTTAGCACGTAATGCTGCGACGATAGCCATCGAGAAGGAAAACGCTATTGACCCGTTGAATGAAAACGGATCCTGGCCACTTATTCCAGCCACACGAAAATCAGATCTCCATAAACCCGAGTATCAAAGCCAAAAGAAAACCAAACGCTCATCACAGTCTCATAAACCTAAGCAGGAAAAGGAACCGGAAACGGAGCCCACAGACATTTACAAAACTGAAACCGAAGGTAAAACCGAGATACCGAGAACCCGTATAGTAGGGTTTCGAGATTTGGATAATGGAGAGAGTAAGAAACCTCCAATGCTCGAGTCTAAATGCAACTGCATAATAATGTGAGATATCTTGCTCCACGTATCTTTAGGTTCCCACACTATTGACTTAAACCCTCTGCCGTGAAAGCTGTACATTCCTGTGCACTATTGCTATAACTAGTTGTACCCACCTTGTGCTATGTCCCTTGACGAGAAATATTTCTGCAGTTATTTGCACGTCGCACAGGTAGGCATTGTAAAGGTGAAGTTTCTATCGGTATGTTGACGGATAGTAGTATTCTTATACGGGTTGTTAGTGTCGTCCTTATATAGGTATAAACAAGTAGCCCGTCATTCTTTTTTTCACTCAATCATTGGTTGGCGCGAGTTCTTATTTGTTAGCTGTGTCTGTACATCCGAAATGTAGTTGGCTTGTTTCGCTTCTGTGATTTTATTGAGATGGAAATATTAATAAGTTTCTCTTTCTGGTTTCTTTTTTATACAACCATGAATTTATCAGTTTGTTGCGAGATCGCAAAAGTAATGGAACAAGACAACTTGGTAGCTATTTTTTATCGAATCTATTTAAATGTTGAGCTCGAGCCGAAAATGAAGACTTTAGTGCTTTTCTCGGTTTGAGTATGTATGGTTGTGATTTTAAACCAGAAATTTAGTCAGCCAAAATGATATCAAGAAAAGGATAAAAAAACATAATGTCTTATTTGGTTTTAAGCTTATCTTTAATAAATTCATTTTTTGTGGTTTATTTTGACATAATAAGCTTATATAAGCTAAAAAGATTCAAAAATAAGCCACAAAATGTGAGTTTATAAAAGATGAACCAAAAACCAGATAAGCCATCAAGCCCACTATACTAATTATGAAATAATAAGCTTATATAAACAAAAAAGATTCCAAAATAAGCCACAAAAAATGAGTTTATAAAACATAAGCCGAAAACCAGATAAGAAATCAACCCACTATACTTATTAAGTTATTATGACAAGATAAGTTTGTATAGTCGAAAAGTTTCAAATAAGCCACAAAAAATGAGTTTATAAAACATAAGCCAAAAACCACATAAGAGATAAGCTTGCTGTATGGCTGTGAAAATCCAATCGAAAACCAAACCGGAACCGGTTGAACCGAATCGCACCGACCTAATCGTTCGGTTTCGTTTATCAATTATGGTTTTCGGTTTCGATTCGTTTTTCTTCTCACGTCGGTTTCAGTTTAGGTCGGGCGAAACAAGCAAAAATAACACACTAAATATTTTCGCTCTAATAACTTCGGTTCGAGTTCTCGATTCTTGTTTTCGCAATTTTTCGATTTTAGTTTCGGGTCGTTTATTCGGTTCGGCTCGGGTTTAACCCCTTGCTCAGTGTACAAAAAAGGTTTCCTTCCAGAAAACAGATATTTTAATGAGTACCGTCTTATACAAAAACTTTGCCGTGTTACAAAAAGCTAACGTCCCTCATTGTGGAATCTCTTACCAACACTGGCTAAGCTTCGGATCAAAAAATCCTTACTTTAAATAGTCATGTGTATGTGTTCATTGTCTAGCTACATAAACAATATATTGATATAATGATACGACCCGGTTAGGGGTTGTATCGGGATAAGACACCACTTCAAGCATGTGTTGGCTCCGTCAGAAAATAAAGAGAAGATTAAGAGATATTTTTATCTTTAATTTTATTGATTAACTGATTACATTGTGAAAACTTAAATACTAGTTATGTGACAACTCACAAAACCAAACACTTATCCTAACACAACTCGAATACATATCCTAAAACAATGACTTATCCTAAAACAATTAAAATAAGATAGTTATCCTTGTGCCATCATGATCCTCATGCGTATCATTCCTCACTTCTTCAAAAACCACATTGCCCTCAAGGTGTTGTCTTGAAAAGCACTCTTAATTCCGGGATCCCATAATCTTTTTTGAATTGCAGCCTCCATCTTTTTCTTCTTCAGCCTTTTGCTGCCTTGGACCTAACACAGCACTCTTCTTCCGCCTTCCGCTGCCCCACGACTCTTCTCGCGATATACCCCAAGCGTTTCACTACCACCCATAACAATCTCTATCACACTTTTCTAATTTTCTGAAAATTCGCCAAACTTGCTACGAACTTCATTACTCTCACCAATATGGAAAATACAGTCTATCGCGCTACTAACCTCATCAATATCAATATCTTCATCAGCATCTAAGGACCCTTTAATCTCAAGTGAAGCTAATTCACTTCGTAATGATAGAATGGTATCTGCTTTCTTTTTAATGATCTGCTCTTTCCCTTTCTCTACGATTGCCTCCAAACGAGCCTCTATTATACGGGCTAAGGAGAAGGCTTCCCTTAAAGTTGTAGGCCTCGCCCTCAACAGTTCTATTGATAACGTCAGTTTAAGTCCGGAGATATAAAACGATGTAAGTAAAGATTCAGAGATCCGTGTTACTCGATTTATAAGCTTCTCAAACTCATCCTGATATTCAGCCATCGTACCCATTTGCAAGAGCTTAGATAGTTCGTATTCCGCGTTCCGATCGCTGCCACCCGATGCCATGAACAATAATTCGAAGAACAATTTTTTTTTATTTTTTTCCCGATGAATAGTACCCCGTGAGGTGAACAGTACAGTGAATAGTTCCCCCGTGAACAGTACGTGAATAGTTTTTTTTGGAACCCTAAATCGAAAACCCTCAACGAGGACTCTCAATGAAAGCACCAATTGATACGACCCACTTTGGGTTGTATCAGATAGTAGCACCACTTTTAGCGTGTGCTTGCTTCGTAAGAATATAGAGAAGGAGAAGAGATAGATTTGCACCACTATAGCGTGTGCAAGCTCCGTAAGAAAGAAGAGAGATAGATTTGCACCAATATACCGAATAAAATACATGGCTTGGATCATAAGCCAACTACAAGATAAACATTGACTTGACACTTTCCTAACACAAGTTATTCACTTTCCTAAACAAAGAGGCAACATAAATATTTTCCTAACACAAAGACATATCCTAAATAAACATAAACATAATGATAGATACAAGCCCAATAGACATAAAGCCTGGGCGTATCAATCCCCACAAAATCCAATCAAACCAACCTGTCCCAAGTGTTTGTCCCTGAAAAACTCCTTGATTCCGGATCCCATATCCTAATCCTACCGCAATTATAAACAAGTAGCCCGTCATTCTTTTTTTCACTCAATCATTGGTTGGCGCGAGTTCTTATTTGTTAGCTGTGTCTGTACATCCGAAATGTAGTTGGCTTGTTTCGCTTCTGTGATTTTATTGAGATGGAAATATTAATAAGTTTCTCTTTCTGGTTTCTTTTTTATACAACCATGAATTTATCAATTTGTTGCGAGATCGCACAAGTAATGGAACAAGACAACTTGGTAGCTATTTTTGATCGAATCTATTTAAACGAGTACGGCTTGAGCTCGAGCCGAAAATGAAGACTTTAGTGCTTTTCTCGGTTTGAGTATGTATGGTTGTGATTTTAAACCAGAAATTTAGTCGGCCAAAATGATATCAAGAAAAGGATAAAAAAACATAATGTCTTATTTGGTTTTAAGCTTATCTTTAATAAATTCATTTTTTGTGGTTTATTTTGACATAATAAGCTTATATAAGCTAAAAAGATTCAAAAATAAGCCACAAAAAGTGAGTTTATAAAAGATGAACCAAAAACCAGATAAGCATCAAACCCACTATACTAATTATGAAATAATAAGCTTATATAAACAAAAAAGACTCCAAAATAAGCCACAAAAAATGAGTTTATAAAACATAAGCCGAAAACCAGATAAGAAATCAACCCACTATACTTATAAAGTTATTATGACAAGATAAGTTTGTATAGTCGAAAAGTTTCAAATAAGCAACAAAAATGAGTTTATAAAACATAAGCCAAAAACCAGATAAGAGATAAGCTTGCTATATGGCTGTACAATATCAATCGAAAACCCAACCGAACCGGGTTGAACCGAATCGAACCGACCTAATTCGGTTCGGTTTTCGGTTTTATCTAATTATGGTTTTCGGTTTCGGTTTTTCTCTGGTCGGTTCAGTTTAGGTCGGGTCAAACAAGGCAAAATACACATCTAAATATGTTTCGCTCTAATAACTTCAATTCGGTTCTCGATTCTTGTTTTCGTCAATTTCGATTTTTAGTTCGGGTCGGTTTATTCGGTTCGGCTCGGGTTTAACCCCTTGCTCAGTGTACAAAAAGGTTTCCTTCCTATAAAACAGATAGTAAAAAATAGAGTAAATTGCATAAATCGTCCTTAAAGTTTGGCCAAATTGCATGTTTCGTCCCAAACGTTACGAAAGTGCAAGGATCGTCCATGTGGGGAAACCTTTGATGCAAGTTTCGTCCTTGCGGGGACGAAACTTGCACCAAAGGTTTCCCCAAAAGTTTCTCATAGGGACGATACTTGCATCAAACGTTTCCCTTCAAGGACGATCCTTGCTCTTTCGTAACATTTGGGACGAAACATGCAATTTGACTAAACTTTAAGGACGATTTATACAATTTACTCTAAAACATATATTCAATGAGTGTACAAATAGCTTTTTGCTCAGTGTACAAAAAGCTAATGTCCCTCATAAAGTTAAGTTGTTTGCCTAGCCTACTTGGTGGAATCTCTCTTACCAACAATGGCTAATCTTCGAAACAAAAATCTTACTTTAAATAGTCATTTATGTGTTCATTATCGAGCTACTTATATGAGAATATAATACATGTACTTTTTTATTGTTGTTAGGCTCAATCTGTGTGGTTATGTACAAACGTTTCAACTAGCTTCCCATTTAATAGGGCTCAATTTGTACAAGACTACTTTGTATCAATTGTGATGGGTCAACAGAGTAACTGGGAGTTGTTCCTAATGTGTTGGGGTCTCTGGACGGCGAGAAATCGTGTCTCACATGGCCGGCCTCGGAGTAATCCTTTAAGTGTGTGGCAAAAAATTAGTCAGTTATCACAAGAATACAAAAGCATAATGACACAAGATATTTCAACGCATAGCATACGAGACCTGGTTGTACTTGATCATTGGCAGCCTCCCACTCCGGGATTCATTAAATTTAACTATGATGCTCAGTAATGGTAAAACAGGGTGGGCTTCTTTTCCTCATATCTTGGAATCTTTGTGTAATGAAATCTATAATCTAGTAGTTGCGTTCTCATCCAAATGACTTGAGCACAACATGCAGACAAAGATACGTACTCAGCTTCCGTAGTAGACATTGTTGTACAATCTTGTTTTTTAGACGACCAACTGGCTAGCTTGTCTTCCAGAGAAACTGAATATGCAATTAGTTAAAAGCTAAAATCCTTCGAGTACCACATACCCATGTTATAAGTCTGTTTTAGGTATCGAAAGATCCGTTTAACCTCTCTGAGATGTTTGACCGTAGGTCGTGCTTGATATCATGCACAAACAAAGGTGGCAAAAGAAATATCTGGTGGACTTGTAGTGAGATACATAAGTCCCCCGATCATGCTACGATATTTCGTTGGATTAGTTGGGGTACCTTGTAAATCTGCATCAGTTCTGGCATTAGGCCATTGGCGTGCTAATAGAATTACAACTATCCATACCATGTTTCTTAAGAATCTTCAAAGTGTATCGTGACTGACTTATAAAGATTTCACAGGGTGATTGATGAATCTGGAGTCCAAGAAAGAACTTTATTCACCCATCATTGACATTTCAAAAAAAATTTCTATTAGTTTTGCAAATCTTTTTGAGAAAACTGGATTTGTTAAACCAAACATTATGTCATCAACATATACTTATACAAATAATATGTCATCCCCACGTCTTCTTGTGAATAAGGTTGGGTCAACAATACCTTTTGTGAAGTGATTATCGATCAAGAATGAGGAAAGCGTGTCATACCATGCTCTTGGAGCTTGTTTGAGACTGTAAAGAGCTTTATTAAGGTGATAAACGTGATTAGAGAAGTTTGGGTCAACAAAACCATCAGGCTGACTTACATAAACTTCTTCCTTCAGTGCTCCATTGAGGAATGCATTTTTGACATCCATTTGACAGATAGTGAAGTTCGTGTGAGCCGCATGAGCTACAAACATTATGACAGCTTTGAGTCGTGCAAGGGGAGTAAATGATTCCTTGAAATCTAGTCCTTCTTGAAGATATCCTTTGGCGACTAAACGAGAGTTGTTGCGAATAACGGTGTTTTTAGCATCCGTCTTGTTTTTCCAAAGCCACTTTACCCCGATAATATTCTGTCCAACGGGTCTTTCAACAAGTTCTAATACATTCAACCTTTGAAACTGGTTTAGTTTATCTTGAATTGATTCTATCCACCTATGATTGAGCATTGTTTCTTTGATGTTTTTGGGTTCTCTAGTACTTACTGTTAAACCATACATGCACATCTTAGCATCTGTTTGGAGTCTACTTCTTGTCATTACTGGCTTTGAAGGGTCACCAATCACTTGCTTGAGTGTTTTCGTCAAGTTCTGCAGTATCTTCTTGAATTGATTCATCAACAATATCATCCGAGTCTAGAGTTGTTGGTTCATGGAAATTGGTTCTTCAGATGTGGATACTATTTGAGGAGCTTCATTGGCGTCAACGATGATTGATGACGATGAAGGAGTGTCTTCGTTATTGAGAGTATCACGTTGCAAATCGAATATATTGCCACTTCTTAGATGAGTTATCAAGAAAAAGTAAAACCGATAGATATCTGGAGTTCTCATCTTATAGTATTCCTCATAAAGTGGACCAAACATATTTATCCAAGTCTTCTTTTGACAGTGATTGAATTGATTCGTCTGGTGAATCTTGAAAATTCGAGCGGTTCAGTCCTGGTTCTAAATCGGCGTGCTCTGATACCACTTGTTACACATCATGTTTGCATCATGTATCATATAAGAAGGTTAAGCATAAGAGAGAGACTAGAGATTATGTGTTTATTCTACTATTTATACTAATATCTTAACCTAACTTATGAAGTGGTAATTTGGTCAGTATAAGTAGAGTTGACCAAATTCCCTTATTACAATTTAAAATAAATACTAAAAATATTTAATAATACAAGACCAATTCCTTATTAATAATAAACACTTTTTCTATTCCTAACACTCCGAGAGCCCGCTAATGAGGAAAAGTAGTTGTGATTCAACGTCAAACTTCGATGTACTAGACAATATAGGTACATGTATTTACTTTATTCACTTTAAACAGTTTTTAATATGCAATGTGGCCTTGGTGACCACCCACTTACGAGGAAAACGTATGAAAACATACAAAACCATATGAAAACGGCTAAAAACAGAAAAATAACGTACGAAACGGATAAAAATTGATGAAAACATAAAAAAACGACTAGTAATAATAATAATTAAAAAAAATTAAAAAAAAACAAGTCTTTAAACATAAAAAAACAAAGGTTGAAAATACATCAATTTAGAAGCAAAAATACAACAATACCCTTCCTGTTATGTCCACGTTAGTACTTAACGGGAAGAAAAATTGCATAGTTCGTCCTCATGCAACATGGATTGAAATTCCAGAAGATTTCATTATTAACGCAGCAGAATCTCCTATTGAACAGATTGTAAAAGAAACATTCCCTGATTTCACAACCAGTAAAAGTGACGGTGCATATCTAAAAGAACGGACGATCCTAACACCAAGAAACGATGATGCCGATGCAATCAACGCCTATATGTTTGAAAAGTTGCCTTGCCCAACAGTGACATACAACAACGCAGATGAGGTCTGCAAAGCATCGACC
>BQNB010020998.1:0-64796 GCA_026074375.1 Tanacetum coccineum | reverse complement strand
AAGGCAAAATCAACATCTACAGGAATCATAATAGTTATACATTATAATATCCTAGTCCTAATCATGTGAAAAGCAACAAATTAATTGAGATCCCTAATTTTTGGTTTTGTACAAAATTAGAACCCTAGACTCATAATTAAGAAGAAATTAAAAAGAAATCACTTACAATTCTTGTTAGTTATAGAATTGAGTGTGTTTTTCTTTGAGATTTTAGCCTTGATCTTGCGATGGAATGATGTTTTGAGATGGTTTGAGGGGTTTTTGTTCGTGGTTTATTAGTGAGTAAGTGACATGTGGTCCTAATTTTTCGAACTTGGGTTTATTACTCGCTCTGATTGATGGACGGATCCACCAAAATCTAAGACGGATCTTAGGTTGGTAGACCTGTCGATCCGTAGAAGAGTAAAATATAGGCAGGGATTATTTTCCCATTATTTGAGTGATGGTGTTAACTTTTGGGTATCGGGGGAAGCTTAATATGTTATAAGGGTTCTTGGTTTAAATTTTTAGATATGGCGTCCAAGTCTAGTTAATCTAGTTAAAATGCTTACGATCATCCCGATGAGAAATCGTAAAATGTCAATCCTACTGGGAGTGTGTTTGAGTTTAGCATATAATTTGACCATTGCTAGAAACACAACATTTTGAACACTTTAGGCTTAATCGAACATCTTCAATACAAGTGTGAGTTGCAATTCGATAAATATTCTTATCGTCCTTTTATCGATTTCGCAATTTCATGTAATAACCGAAGATGGTTAAACATATAGACTCAAATTGATATCTATGGCCATATTATTGATATCTCTATGATCTAAATACATTCTAATTTCGATATTGTGTTCGAACTTGAATTTTGTAACTGGATTAAAAAATGAGATTGATTATCATTTGAATAATAATCATATTCATTTTCTAAATTCTTTTACGAGCACTTATTATACTAAGGTAAGAATAGTGATTTACGAAATATGTTCCATCATTCCTAATCTTAATCTTAGATAATTAAATGGTTAACGTTTTAACGGTTTGGTTAATATGCCAGCTATATTATCTTCGGATGCAACTTCTCGATTGAAATGTTGCCTTTTTGGACGTTGTTGCGAAGAAAGTGGTGACGTATTTTTATGTTTTTGGTATGAGAATTTTGGACGGGTTTTAACTTAAGTCGATAGCGCCTTTATTGTCGCACATTATCGGAACGCGTCGAGTCGTATGTCGTAGTCGATGAGAGCTTGTTTCATCTATAGTGCTTATTGACATGCCTTTCCGGCGGACACGTATTCGGCTTCGGTTGTGGAGATAACAAGGGTCGTTTGTTTATTAGAGAACCAAGATGTTAGACAACATCCCATGAATGTACAAACGCCACTACTACTCTTTAGGTCGACGTAGTCACCAGCGTGATCGGATTCGACGTGTACTATGGTTTCTAATCTGGTATTTGATACATATAATTGTCTAAATTATTTTACAAGTTTTAAATTTATAAAACCCGTCTACCTATGGTCTACAACGCACTAACGGGTAAAGAATCTGATTTGTGTAGTGCAGGATTGGTAAATCCGAGGTCGTCCCAAGAGCTAAGTGTTATTAGTTTAAATTTGAAAATGTCACAATTAAAAATGGTTTAAATATGATTTGAAAGATTAACAGTAAATAAAATGCAACAATAAAAGGTATGAGGATTAATCAGGGAGAAAACCATGCTAGCCTAGTTATTCCTTTGTTATTGTTAAAATGTGTTTCCTATTGCAATGTCTACTTATCGTTTATTAGTAGTTCTAATATCAACAGACCCGAATTGGCATCGGAAACTATCCTATATTTCCTATGATCCCAAATCCTCGTTGGACACGAAGGCAGGGTATCTAGGCTATAGTGATTGATGACATCAAATAACGTCACTTTTATAGCATCATTTTTCCCATGATTCTTACCCATTTTGTATAATTATTGCATGAATTGGTACTTAATTGTTTATATTTAATATTTGCAGTAATTATGGAGTAAATGGTGAAGTTATGCTAAAGGGCAAGCATTTTGGAGCTTAAATGAAGAAATCTGAAAATTACTGTTCTAACAACTTATACGCCATATCCATCAAGGAAGATACAGCGTATCTATGCTTGCACTTCACTAGAAACCACGAAGAATTGAAGAGCAATACGCCGTATCCAGAATACTCTATTAGCTGTATCCAAGATCGAGTATTTAAAGATATTGAACGTGGTCTCTACTCCAACAAACCTTCAATACGTCGTATTGACCTCAACCAATATGGCTTATCGACGATTTTCCAGACACTATAAATACAAATCCCTAAACACAAGTTTAAGGTGTGCTTAAACATATTTTTGAAACCCTAACCACAGAAGTCGATTTTCAGAAGGCAAGAAAGCAAAGAAGGTCAAGTAACGCGCTTAATCCTATAGGAAACACCTTGTAATTATCTATACTGGTATCATTCGTTTAACTCGGTTAGGTTACCTTGGCTGATTCGTTTATTATGTTTGTATTCGATACAATGGCTATTGGCTAATACCTTTAGGTATTAGCCATGTTTATGAAGATTTAATGTTTGGTTTGTTTATTTTGATTGCTTAATTTAATGTTGCTTGTTGATTATGTTTATCAATTTATACTCGTTTACGTGCTTTTGTATGCGACCTATCAATCAACGGGATCTAGTTGTGCCGACCAAGTAGACTAGATTAACTGGGATAGCTCTCATATAATGACTTACATTACTAGAATAATAGGATCACAAATAATGACCTGTCCTTTCCATTGGTTTAGTGAACAAGTTGGACTAGCAGGTGACTTGGGATCAACAAATGACGTTCTTATTCCTTTAGTAAGCACTTAGAAAGTAGACTACTAGTATGTAAGAAGTCGTTAAGCAGTAAGTTAGAAAAGTCTCGTTGAGCTAGGATTCGATAAGATCACCATTATTGTTTTCCTAAGATAGATTATAATCAACAAAATATTGCTTTATGCGGATGCGTTTAATTATGACAGAATTAGCGTGTATAGGATTTAGGAAGAAGTGTCGCCTAAATCTAGGAATGATATACCCCTTGAGATAATTCAATCATTGCACTAATAAACAAACCTGCATTTTAATTGGATTAATCATGGTTTATACAGTTTCCTTATAATAGGCTTGACCACTCTTCTATCTTCTGATTATCTGATTGCGTATGTTATCGTGACTAAAGTAGATTTAACTTATCACCAAAACCCTTGCTAGTCTCTCAGACTGAAAACCACCCTTAAACCTTAGAATTAGGATTAACTTAGATTAGAACTAACATAGACAACTAAAATACCGATAGACTTAGGAATTAATGCTCTCGCTCTTAGTGATCGACACCCTAGTTACCAACGAAGCTACAACTGATCGGGTACACTGCCCGTTAGTGTTGTTTTTTAGGTAAAGTCAGCAAAATATAAATATAAAACTTGATAACAAATATTACCTACGCACAACGACACGTCAAGTTTTTGGCGCCGCTGCCGGGGAGTGAAGTTGTTTAATTTTTATTTTTATTAGTATTTTAGTTCTAACTTCTAATTAATCTAGATTTAGTGTAGTTTAAATAGAGTAAATTTTTTTATTTTTTGAGTCTTAGTGTCGGATCGTCCATTTCACCTAAAAGATTTTATAATTTTTTTTGTGTGTATATTTTACTTTTCTGTTTTGTTTTTATTTTTTGTACACTGTTCTGGTCGAATTATCAATACGGAGTATTCACCAGTTGAATACGGCGTATCAACCTTTCATTGCCAATACAGCGTATTCCATCCGTATTAGTTTATTTGACTTTTTTTCTTTCCTAGCCAATTTATTACAGGAAATGAACGTCCCGCACGATATAACTATGGGAAGTAAATATTCACTTGAAGCTGAAAAAGCTATGTTAGGCTGTGGTCTAGGAGTTTAACTGGATACTGCTAGTATGGTAAGAATCTGGTATGATGAAGACGTTATTACCTAAGACTTTTTGAAACGGAATTTCCAGCTATAGTCTACAATGATGCATTAGCATCTAAACCAGATTTCTCATCATGGATGTAAAAAGTTCATTCTTGAGCGGTTTTATCAATGAGGAGGTATACGTGGCACAACCTCCAAGATTCATTGACTTCAAAAAACCGAATCATGTTTATAAACTAAAGAAAACTTTATATGGTCTTAAACAAGCACCCAAAGCTTAGTATGATAGATTAAAAGCTTTCCTTATTAAAGATGAATATAAAATAGGAATGGTAGATAACACTCTTTTTACTAAGAAGAAAAGTTCAAATCTCATCATCGTTCAACTATATGTCGATGACATTATATTCGGCTTGACTTGTCAATATATATGTGATGAATTTTCCAAAATCATAGATGACGAGTTCGAGATGGGCATTGATGAGGTGTCATTCTATACACTATTTCAGGGTCATTTAACCCCCTAAATCATGTAAATATGCCCAGATTATGTGATTAATCATTTGTTTTCAGGTTTTTAGCACTTGGATGGCATTTGGAGGGAATACACGTGACTTGGGCTCATTTGGAGAAGAAACGGACGAGATTACGGACCTACACAAATCCTTGAAGAAGTATTGCTTACAGAACGTGGAGACGGCGTCGCAAGCATAATGCGATGCCGTCGTGATCCATCTAGTGACGGCGTCAGAGATTTAGTAAAGGCGTTAGGACGTAGCTGACTCAATGAGGATCTAGAATCATCTATGTAGCGACGACGTCAGGATTATAACGCGACGCCGTCGCAGCGATATCTCTATATATATACTAAACCGATTTTAGGGTTTCAAGTATGTAACTTTCTATAACTTTCAGGAGACGAACCCTAGCTCTTGTAGCAGCTTCAAAGGTCATTTTTAGGGCCTCAAAACTCTATTGTACTACCTTGAATCCATGTTTTAATTCAAGTAAAGTTATTTATCATTAATCAATCAATATGTCTATATGTTGTGTGATGGATTTATCTCTTTGCTTTCATTATAACTTGCGAGGCTAAACCCTCCTTTGTATTTGAGAATTGCAGTAATTATGGAGTACTTGATGAAGATTAGATAAAAGGCACACATTTTAGAGCATAAACGAAGAGTTCAAGAAAGTCTACTGATTTGACAGCAAATACGCCGTATTATTCTAGACCTATACGACGTATCCAAGACTTGACGAGCTAAAAGACCATTGCCTGACTTTAAAGAATACACCGTATCCACATCAACAATACGTCATATATAATACTTTGGTCAACGAAGAAGAACTAACTAGTTTTACATCAATACGCCGCATCCATCAAGAATATACGTTGTCTCTGTGCCTACACTTCACAGATAACCACGAAGGATTAAAGAGCCAATACGCCATATCTAGGAGACATCAATACGCCGTATTTACAATATAGTAATAAAATATTCTGCAAGATATCAAATGTGGTCCTTACTTCAAGATATCCCCAATACGTTGTATCCCACATCGCTCGATACGGCGTATCGATCAATTTCTAGACCTTATAAATAGACGACCCTAAACTCAGTTTTAGGTATGCAAGTGAATCCCTAAAGCACCAAGTCGACCAAGAGACAAATAAAGAAGCATAGAAGGTCAGAAAAGAGCCTCAAGATCATAGGAAAACTCTTGTAATCTTCGCGCAACCCAATACGCGTTCGGTTAAGGTTTCTTTTCTTTAATCGTTCATATATGAAACCGTGTGTATTTTTACAATAACTATCAATTGATACCTTTAGGTATCAACCAAGTTTATGAAGATCTAATGTTTGGTTTGTTTATATTGATTGCTTAATTTATCGTTGATTGTTGATTATGTTTATCAGTTTATACTTGTTTATGTGCTTAAGTATGCGACCTTTTGTTTTGTGTGGGGTTGTTATATTGATTCTTAATTTATCGTTGATGTTGATTATTTTATAAGTTAAACTGTTTACATGGCTTAAGTATGCGACCTATCATTCAACTAGTCTATTCCTACATATTTAAATGCGCTCAAACTTTGGGTTGTTTGGGTATAGGATAAGAGTCCGGGATAGCTCTCTATAGTTGCAAATTTATATATCAGAATCATAAGATCACAAATATAAACTATCCTTGCCTTTAGTTTAGTGAGCTTAAGGTTGAGGCATAAGGTGACCTTGTTTCAACGATACTCTTATTCCATGGTAAGGATACGAAAGAGTACTACTAGATATAAAGAGACCATTAAGCAGTAAGTGCGTAAAGTCTCCATGAGCTAGGGTTTAGTAAGAGCACCATTATTAATCTCATAAGATAGATTATAATCAGCGAATGCTTGCTTTATGCTGATGCGTCTAGTTGTGACAGAATTAGCGTATCTAGGTCTTAGGAAGAAGTACCGCCTAAGTCTAGGAATGATATGCCCTTTGAGATAAGTCAATCATTGCACTAATAAATAAACCAACGTTTTATCGGATTATTCATGGTTGATATGTTTTCCTTCAATTAGTTCTTGATCGCTTCTCTATCGTTTGTTTGTCTTCTTGTGTGTGTTTATTGCTTTACTTGTCTTCAATTTATTGGATACGGTGTATAAATTTTTTTCAAACCAATACAGCGTATTCGACTCTATCATCAATAAGGCGTATTCAGTTCACTGAATACGGCGTATTAAGCTATTTGACATTTTTCTTTCTAGCAAGTTTATTACAGGTAAAAATAGACGACCCGAACCTTACTATGGAAGAGTATATCAGGCTTGAGGAAGAGAAAGCTCGCAGGCGTGGTAAGGTGTATAACTGGGAAACAGCTACGTATAGTAAGATCTGGTATGATGAAGACTTTCACAACCTCAGATCTGTTGAAACTGAATTCCCAGCTATAATGTTTAATGACACCTTAATGTCTGAACTCACGATAAGTTCTCTTAACAATGAAATTGACTTTAGAATATCGTTTGATGAATCTGACGATGAAGATTACACGGTAATTTTTGATAAAAACTCGTTCTCTTATAAAATAATTTATGTCAGCGATTTGAAAACGGATTCGGAAAATGATAACAAAAAAATTCAATATGCCTTCGTTTCCGTCACCCGAGCCTACGGTCAGTTATTTTGATGATTTAGACTTCTTTAAAGATTTTGAGAATGAATTTCCAGCCATTGTTTACAATGATGCTCTTACGTCTAAATCAAATTTCTTAACTGAACCAACTTTAAGCCCTCAATATATCGATGAATTTGATTTGAAAGATGAAATATCATTGTCCAAATGTGATGATGAGGAACACAACGCTTTATACTTTTATGATCTATTTTCGTTTAACGTAATTTATCCCGATGATTTAAAATCAGATACGAACAATGATAATGATAAAATCAATATTGAGAAACCTTCGGGGGATATCTCTGTCATACTATTACATAATGTAATAAATGTCGATGTTGGTGCCTATGCACATGGGTCAACTAAGCTTTTGAAAACAAGTCATGATACGTCTAATAAATTTTTCAAAACTGAAACTTTTATCAAGGATTTAAATGTTAATATCATGGCATGTAATTATCTTAACAAAGGGATGTCATTCATTTTCCTAATCAAGAATTTGTATGTGTCATTTGGCTTCCCGTTCGACCTTAAATTTTTTTATAAGGATGGGAGTAAATTGGGGCAAGTCTAACTTAAAAACTTTTCTGTAAACAAAAGTGCTTGCCGAGAGACAACCCGGAATGTAATTTCAATTGTTATCGAATTTGTCTTCCCAGACTGTCTATACAGCGTATCCAAACCTCATGGATACGGCATATTGACCTTCTAGACGTTATCCAGTCTTTATTTTTAGCACTGTCGATACGGCGTATTCGTTAAACGAATACAACGTATTCGACACAGGTATCAATACGGCGTATCCTGGGGTATGGATACGGCGTATCGACATCCTGTACAATTTTTAGGTTTTTATTTCGAGTCTAACCAACGAATACACGGAGAAAGAAATTGCACTTGTATTCCTATATTTAATACAGGACATTCTGAAAGAAATCGACAATGTTAGTGAAGTATCTACAAATCTGGAATTCTTGCTCATTAAATCTACAACGCGAATCTACCGAGCAAATATCAAGGGAGTTTCTCATTCTAATTCTTTATAATTCCCGTATATTTAATGTTTTATCTATACAACGAGGACGTTGTATAATTCAAGTGGGGGGATGGAATTAGAATGTTTACTTGTCCTATTTTTCACACTAAAATGCTTAAAATATGCTCAAATTAAAAAAAATTCAAGCATAATTTTGTGAAATTACATGATACATAACCCGCACACAATAACCCTTATTAGATATTGTGAGGATTTAACCTATCCATTTCCAAATGTTTACCCAAATTCCACAAAATATGAGTGTGCCAGTGATGTAGTAGACTTTAGAACTTGGCTTGGTATATCACTCGAGACCGCAATGATGAGTACTATGGATTTAGATGGAGTAACTTGTTTAAATTGGTAAATTTTAGGATTACACCCAAAACGCCTTTACATGTTGCTTATTAACTAACTACACCGGTTAGTTAACCCCCGTATAAACCCTTTGTTTACTCTCACTTTAAGAGTAAGATACCCCTAGAACAACCCGTAGAGCCAATCCTTTAGGAAATACACCAATTGTTTATTTCGTTACACCTTTACACCTTAGCCTACCCTGTTAGATTAAGTTTATTTTACAGTTGCTAGTTGCTTAAAGTGTAAAGTTTGTATTTCCCGAGTCTTGTGTCAAAATTTTCTATCTTTGGTACGGTTGGAAGAATTTGCACATCGCAAATGGGAATGTATATTATAGTCAAAACTCATGTATTTTTACTACCATCGCAATTAATGGTACGTCCGAAGAATGAAGAATTACCGAAGGAATTATCCGGAATTATTATGATCGTGAAGATGGTGAAATTACACCGAGTTTCGTAGTATAGTGTTAGCAAATATATATATATATATATATATATATATATATATATATATATATTCGAAAAATTAGAAAAATCACAACAAAAAAGAGAAGGAAAGTTTGAAGATAATCGTTTCGCAACTACCGAAAGAATTACACGAAGGATCGATTATTCGTTGATAAAAATCAATGATGTAGAGTATTGTATAAAGTGGAAAATATCGCCACTTACCCTTTAAAGTATGTAACGTATGGGATGATTGGGAAGTTGACCGTTACGGGAATGCCAATTTAGGTTGTTGTTTTTTATCTATGATCAAGACGTCGTAAATAGTCATGTCTTTATCATGGTTACGTTCGGAAAAAAGTGTCTAGCAACTTGTATTTCAAACTTAATCTATTTGTTTTGTAATTTTTATTTAACAACAATTTACTTCTCTTTCCTAATGACTAGCCGCTGGTTTTACACGAATGAGGATGTGTATAAGCGTGCATGTCTATTCTGTCATTACGGCTATGTGTGCTTGTCTCAGCTGCCTTGTTGGTTTACGACTTTTGGTGAAAGTTAGAAGGTCCCTACCCTATATCATTCTTCATCCTAATCGTTGGTTAAATTCGAATGAGGATGTGATCGAACACACATGTTTGTTCTGTCGTTACGGCCATGTATGTGTGCTTTAGCTGCCTTTTTGGAGTGGTACTTCTTGTGAAAGATTGAAAAATGATCAACCCTAAGCCTTATCATACAAACCCATATTTACCTTTATAAACTTGTTACTCCTTAGCTTTAGCGGTGGAGATGTGTATCCTTGCCAAGCTTATGATAGAATGCTCATCACGATCGAGAAATTGAGCAAATTAGTTACATGTTACCACATAGATTAGTTGAGTGATTTGAGTGTTTTCATCTTCCTATTTCGTGAGGTGTTTGGTTGTGTACTTGTAATAGATCAAATAAATGCTTTAACGGAAAATATCCTTAGGGATACATTTTTTATAAACTTCTAAAGGCTACTTGAGGACAAGTAGGATTCAAGTGTGGGGATATTTGATGGCATCAAATAACATCTATTTTATTGCATCATTTATCCCATGTAATTAACCCATTTTGTATAATTTTTGCAAAGAATTCTTACTTAATCGTTTGTATTTGAGAATTGTAGTAAGTATGGAGTACTTGATGAAGATTAGCTAAAAGGCATGCATTTTGGAGCATAAACGAAGAGTTTAAGAAAGTCTACTGATTTGATAGCAAATACGCCGTATTATTCTAGACCTATATGACGTCTCCAAGACTTGACGAGCTAAAAGACCATTGCCTAACTTTAAAGAATACGATGTATCCACATCAACAATACACCGTATATAATACTTTGGTCAACGAAGAAGAACTAACTAGTTTTACATCAATACGCCGTATCCATCAAGAAGATACGACGTATCCGTACCTACACTTCACAGATAACCACGAAGGATTGAAGAGCCAATACGCCGTATCCAGGAGACATCAATACGCCGTATTCACAATATAGTAATAAAATATTCTGGAAGATATCAAACGTGGTTCTTGCTCCAAGAAATCCCCAATACGCCGCATCCCACATCGCTCGATACGACGTATCGATCAATTTCTAGACCCTATAAATAGACGACCCTAAACTCAGTTTTAGGTATGCAAGTGAATCCCTAAACCACCAAGTCGACTAATGAGGTGTCATTTTATACACTTTTTCGTGGTCGTTTAACCCCCAAAATAGTGTGTTTATGCCCAAAATAGGTACTTAATCGTTCCGTTTTAGGTATTTCTTATTTGGATGACATTTGGATGAATTACACGTGACTTGGGCTCATTTGGAGAAGAAACGGACGAGATTACGAACCAACACCAAGACTCTTGAAGATTTGTGCTCACAGAGCCTGAAGACGGCGTCACAAGCTATATACGACGCCGTCACAACTCATCAAGTGACAGCGTTACAACTTTCATGACGGCGTCAGCCCGCACCGACTTAAATGCAGATCTAGAAGATTCATTTTACTATGGCGTCACGACTTAAACGTGACGCTGTCGCGTCGTTTTTCCTATATATACAAACCCGGATTTAGGGTTTTGAGTGTGTAACTTTAGAATAAAAAGAGGGTACGAACCCTAGTTCATTTAGCGGCTACAGGAGATAATTTTAGGGCCTAAAAACCCTATTGTACTTCTTCTAATTCATGTTTTAATCAAGTAAGGTTTACTTAATCATTCAATATGTCTATGTGTTGTTTGATTTATTGTTCTTGCTTTATCTTTAACATGCTTGGCTAAACCTATTATTGTGTTTATTTATGATTGTATGAAACCTAGAATGTAGATCTTAGTGATGTTGCTTCTTGTGATGGATGTGCATGTTAGGTCTTAGAAAACCAGCTTTTGTTTGTATCGCTGTTGATATGTCAATGGAAACGTGATTGTGTAGAAAGGATACCATCGGGTAACAGTCTTCATACTACCTTGCCCCCTAATATGGTTGATCCACTTTTAATATATTTCACATGCACTTAGTAAACTCCTAGGGGCCTTGTAATAGTCTTCATACTACCTTGCATGTGCGTTGCTCTAGCGGTATACTAAGTAGACGGCGGGTTGGTGTAATTCGTTCATGCTTTAGGAAATAGTTACACAGATCATCACAAGGGTGACAAGGCAACAACACTAGGAAAAGCAATCTAGGGAGTAATACATGATTAAATAGACACAATCTTTTATCTTATTGTTATCACCATTAGCGTAGAATATATTTAGTTAATTGCTAAAACCAAACCACTCTCTCCAATTATATGATTTTACCTGCTTTCATAAAATATAAAAATACAAAAATAATCTTCTTTCAACCTCTAGAATTCTGTTAGACCGTGATTAAACCTTCCCAACCTATTCCTCGAGTGAACGATAAACACCCCGAGTCTTGCCTATACTACACTACAACGATTAGGTGCACTGCCTAGGGAGTTGTAAAACTTATCGTGTAGAAGTCTTACGACAACCGCACATCAAGTTTTTGGCGCCGCCGCCTGGGGAATAGTTAGGTTTTGATCATAGTTTAGCTTAGTTCTACTCGCTGGAATCCTTTCAAGTGAGAATTTAATTTCCGCATATTAGCTTTCTTGTAGTCTATCTTTTCTTCGTGTTATTTGTTTTGTAACCCATTCTCGTCAACCACTATGGGAGACGAGAATCCTATCCGTACTCTAGGAGGTTACTCCAAACCAAGCCATGAGGTCTATAGGAACACCATCGAGCTCCCCAAAGGGAACAACATGGTACCTCTTCGATCCGACACCATCCGGTTGGTGCAAAACGGATGCTCATTCCATGGACTTCGGTCCGAGGATCCAAACCAACACCTCAAGGACTTTCTTAAACTTGTGGACTCACTTGACCTTGACGGTGAAAATAAGGAAAGAACGCGCCTGTGTTTATTTCAATTTTCCCTTCGCGATCAAGCTAGCAATTGGCTTGAACGCCTTCCAGCAGGATCCATCTCCACATGGGAGGATCTTACTACCCGATTCCTTGCTTAATTCTTTCCACCGGGAAGGACCGTAAAACTCCGCAATGATATCCTGATGTTCCAACAACATCATAGAGAATCTTTATCCGAAGCATGGACTCATTTTAAGGACTTACTCTAAAAATTCCCTCATCATGGCATTGATCTTTGGCTCCAAGTCCAAATTTTTTATGACCATGTCAATCCCGTCACAAGACGAACCATTGACCAATCGGCCGGTGGTAAGCTTCGTGACCTCAACCCTGAAGAATCCTGGGCAATATTAGAGGACCTCACCCTCTATGACAACAAAAGTTGGAATGACCCAAGGGATTTCGCTAAACCGATCAAGGCAATCGCATTGCCTCAAGATGTCCCGAGTACATCCGACCGCCGTCTAATCGAGCTCGAAAATCAAGTCCAATGGTTGATGGAAGCTCATCTTGCTCCCACACAACTTACCCAAGTAAACAAAATTGCTACCTCGTGTGAAATCTGTAGTGGTCCCCACGACACTCAGTATTGCATGGAAAACCCCGAATAAGCCTTTGTCGAATACGCATCCTCGCGTACCGATGAAGCGGGAGGTAAGTGGTATACCTTTAAGCCCGATCAAAACAATCTTAGTGACACCTATAATCCATCATGGAGAAGTCACCCGAACCATAGGTGGAGACAACCTCAAAATTCTTAAAATAATTTTTCAAACCCACCTAACCGGTTCCAACCCAACAGTTCAATCCCAAACCGCTCCTTTAACAACCGTCCTCAAAATTTTAACAATCATTCAAATATAGAAGGATTGGTTTCCAAGTTCATGGCATCTCAAGACGCTAGACTATCCAAGTTTGAAGCCGATTTCAAACAACAACAAAGCGATATGACCAACAAAATAGACACAGTGTTAAAGGCAATCACTAATCGAATAGCGGGCACACTACTTAGCGACACGATTATCGATCCTTATCGATCCTCAATGTTCATCTCATCCGTCCACCTCGATCAACGCTATCAAGGCACATTTCAATGATGCAATCATCGAACCACAACAACCGAAGGAACCCGAACCAACCCTTAAAGATGAGTTTAAAGATTTGCATCTTAACCTACTGGTTCTCGAAGTCCTAGCCCACACTCTAATCTATAATGCTATATTAGATAAATACGTTGAGAGTTTAGAACTAGGCAAAAACGGATCAGCATTTGTTTAAGGAGAACCACCTGTAATGATGGGAGACCCTAGGCTATTCACTCTACCTTGTAGATTAGGGGACTCAAAACCTTTCGACACACTAGCTAATCTAGGATCATGCGTAAACATAATCCTACTTTACCTCTTCGAAAAGATTAATATCGGATTATTAGAAGAGAATGGCCATATATTTGGGTTGGCTAACGGAACAAAATCCCACCCCGTCGGGATTGTTAAAATGTAGAAGTCCACATAGGAAAACTAAAACTATTAAATGATTTCTATGTACTCGATATGAAAAAGGACCCAGAGACCCCTTTACTTGTAGGAAGAGGATTCCTAGCTACCGCCAACATAGTTATTGATTGTAGGATGGCCAAAATAGCAGTAGGAGAAGGAATCATTAGGTCGGTATTCAGTATAAAAGGAATAGACTTAGGTGAGAAGGAAGCACCTTATTGGACCATACTTGGAAAAAGGGAATCCTATAAACCCTGACCTAGCATGGATGTAATAGGCGCAAAACCCCCTTACTACGCTAGGAAAGACTTCCTAGACTACCATTTGCCCGGAAAATGGGAAATTTCTAAAGATGTCGAGCTCAATCCTTTTAAGGATACCATAGTGTTTAGAAGAATGGTAGAATTTCTAGGAGCCATACCCATAAACCTTAAGTGTAACATGTGGGAGTCAGAGGACCTAATAAAAAACCCAATTAACTAGGACAAACCACCCAAAAACAGAGATGGAGCATGGCATGCCAAGATTAGATTGATCGACCCCGATGGAGAGAAATTCACCAAAACCCTTCAATCAATTCCCACCACTAGGAAGCTCTCCGAAAGAGAAAGTCCAAGAGATATCATCGACTTGGACCACTTCTACGACACTTAATGGGTGACTTCGAGTCTAGCTACAAGACTCGTTAATAAAGAAAAGCACTTCTTGGGAGGCAACCCAAATTACTTTTCCCGCATATTAGGAGTGTCATATGTGTTTTATTCTTTATAATTTGTTTTATTATGTTTGAACTATCTTGTAATCATGCTTTGTTTATCTTTAACCTCGTCTTAATTTCAAGCAAAGGTATTTTGCAAACAATAAGTGTAGTGGAATTTATCCGGCTTTTGAGCCAAATTCAAACATGTTAAATAAATTGTTTAGATTAATTCGCGTCAGTTTCGAGTCATATGATTGAATTGTTAAAATCTCAGGTTTTATGAAACCATTTATACAGGAATTAACTTATGAAATCAAGTGCAGGAAATTTTTCATCAAAAACAAAAATTTTGTTTTCACTGACTGTGGGGACGGCGTCACGATTAACACGCGACGCCGTCACCACGACACCTGACAGGGTCCGACGGCATCAAACGTCCAGGCCCAGAAAACTTAAAGTTTTTAATTATTTTTGAAAATAAAACTTGCGCAACATTTAATATATGTCTCCCTCTGCTATAAACTTGTAAAACCTAATGAGTTTAACAATTCTTTCATCTTATCTATCAAGTCGAACCTTAAATTCACATTGTATATTTGGTGAAATGCATGTTTTATGCTTGGTACAGTTGTCTCTGCCTTTGATTACAGGTTATATTTGATGAGGAGAAGCTTGGAAGTTCTTAGGAAGTTTCATTGGATGATTCTCGGAGGACGATTTAACCAGTTATCGCATGTTTCTTCTCCATTACTGAGTAGACCAGGGGAGTACTAGTTTCTTTTCCTTGTTTTCTTTTCCCTTTATCTGTTTTAACGGGTACTTCCAGAGAACATTGGGGACAATGTTCAAAATAAGTATAGGAGGAAAATAAGCCTTAAAAACTATTCATTCATTTTTCATTTGCTTTGTTCTTAAAAAGATGGGTAATATATCAAGACATAGCATAAAAGGGTGATTTTTACCAAAACTTTTTAACTTTCGGCCTCGACAGCATACCAACATAAAACCAAGTATTTACTAGGCGTCCCTAGGCATAGGATTTATCATGACTAGCACAATACCCTTAAAACTAACACAGCCTTTCCGGAAGGAATAAGCGCGACAAGAACCACACAGTAACACCATGCCGTTATGGGATAGACACATGGGAAATGCTCATTCCTTAATCCTCGAAAACGGAGGTAAAGATAAAATCATCTTGGGTTACCGACGATAGGCACCCGAATTCCTAAATATCTAAGGGCGAACCTCACATTTTTAGGGTGGAATTTTAAGGGTTATTGTGCTAGTCATATAAATTCCTATCCATGGGACGCTAGTAATACTTGGTTTTTGTTGGTATGTGTCGTAAAAAAGTTTAAATTTTGGTAAAAATCACCCTTTTATGCTATGTCTTGATATATTACCCATCTTTTTAAGAACAAAGCAAATGAAAAATTGATTCACATGATTAGTTTTTAGGATTATTATTCCTCCTATATTATTTTGGACATTGTCCCCAATGTCTCTGGAATAGTACCCGTTTAAAACAGACTAAAGGAAAAAGAAAATAAGGAAAAAAAACTAGTACTTCCCTGGTTTACTCAACAATGGAGAAGAAACATGCGATAACTGGTTAGATCGTCCTCCGAGAATCATCCAATGAAACTTCCTAAGAACTTCAAAGCTTCTTTTCATCAAATATAACCTGTAATCAAAGGACGAGAAAATTGTTACCAAAGCAATAAAATGTGCGATTTACCAATATAAATATGATTTTAGGGTTGACTCGAATAGTAGGTGAAAGAATTGTTAAAACTTATCAAGTTTTGTTTACAGGGTTATACAGGATAGAAACACCTATTTTAAATGTTGAACATGTTTTATTTTCAAAAATAATAAATTTTGAAGTTTTTCTCGGGACATAGGCGTTTTGCGCGTCGGGGGATTGGTGTGACCGTTACAGGTGTCGTGGGGTGGGTTATGCAAAGATTACAAGAGTTTTCCTATGATCTTGAGGCTCTTTTCTCACCTTTTAGGCTCCTTTATTCGTCTCTTGGTCGACTTGGTGGTTTAGGAATTCACTTGCATACTTAAAACTGAGTTTTAGGTCGTCTATATATAGGGTCTGGTAGTCGGTTCGATACGCCGTATAAGGCGATGTAGGATACGGCGTATTGGGCTTTCTTGGAGTAAGGACCACGTTTGATATCTTTCCAGAAGCTTCGTGTATAATAAATCTTGAATACGGCGTATTGATGTTACTAGATACGGCGTATTGGTCTTTATGTCTTTGTGGTTTCTTGTGAAGTGTAGGCACAGATACGCCGTATCTTCTTGATGGATACGGCGTATTGAGTAAATCCAGCTTGTATCTCTTTGTTGACCAAAGTATTATATACGGCGTATTGTTGATGTGGATACGGCGTATTCTTTAAAGTCAGGCAATGGTCTTTTGATTCGTCAAAGTCTTGGATACGTCGTATAGGTGTAGAATAATACGGCGTATTTGCTGTCAGATCAGTAGACTTTCTCGAACTCTTCGTTTATGCTCCAAAGTGCGTGCCTTTTAGCATAACATCCAAGTACTCCATAATTACTGCAATTCTCAAATACAAACGATTAAGTAACAATTCATTGCAATATTTATATAAAATGGGTTAATATCATGGGATAAATGATGCTATAAAATAGATGTTATTTGATGTCATCAAATATCCCCCCACTTGAATCCTACTTGTCCTCAAGTACATGGATAGGAATTATATGACTAGCACAAAATACCTTACCACTCAAAAATTCCACCCTCAAAATGTGAGGTTCACCTTTAGATCTTTAGGAATTTAGGTATCCATCTTTAATACCTAAGATAGTTTTACCTTTAGCTTTCTCGAGTTAAGTAATGAGCAATTGCATGTGTTACGTTCATGGATTTGATCGTGTATGCGTGATTTTGTCACCTTTTCTAGAGCATTGGTATCGGTTAAAACTATATGAGAGTGTACTGGTAGTGTATTAAATTCTAGAACTTGTTTTTGTGATTCATTATGAGATCACATAGTGAGAATTAGGATTTGCTAAATGATAAGAGGTACTAGGATTAACCCCGTTTAAAACTTGTATTTGTTATGGCCACCTCGATCATATAACTATCCCACACCCTTGCCATGCACTTATTTTTAGTGCAGGATTCCCCTAGTACACTCTTCCGAGCCTATCCTTTTCACGGTTTTCATAATTTTCTAGTGAATTCTAGATTATTAATGAAGAGCGTTGTTTACCCTTAACCAATCGTTACACTCAAATTGCCTTAGCCTTCATTGTAAGTACTCGATTTTAGTACATTATTGTTTTAACCCTAGTTAATTAGTTGAGTACAAGGTTGCTAAGTCCTTATCCTTGTAAATACAATTTTGAGACAATTGGGATTCATGGTAGTATTTATTTTGTTAAAGAATCAGGAAGAAAAGTTAAGTCAATACCCCCATATTTGTTTAATAGTCTCCATGTTATTTTGATCCTTTTAATTCGGGCCATTAGATTAGTTATGTTTATGAGTTCTAAAACTCAAGTGTAGGGGTGCATTTATAAACCCCAAATCATGTATTATTATGTTTCAGCAGATGGCAAGGCCAAAAAGTACAAAAAAATAGAAAAAAAATGAAAAAAAGGAAAAAAAGAGAAAAAGAAAAGGAAAAAAATCGAAAAATATATAAAAAAGTGGAAAAATGTATGGGCTTCCATCTTTGCTTATGTTTATGTTGATGTCAAGATAGTGTCAGAAAAGAAAAAAAAGAAAAAGTCTGATGTAGAGTTTTGTATATTTTAGTCCTAGTGTGGTCGAGTCTTGGCTTAGCAACGCCTTCGCATGTATTCTTGTGTAATAATTTTTTTTAGAAAGGCATTCTTGTATAATAATTAACTCACCATCACCCAAATTCACCCAAAAAGTCACCCCTAAATATATATCATCCGTTTCTGTTTCCATTACTATTATCTTACACCTACACCCCACAACCCTTAAAGACTTCTTTGATAGTAATTTCTAGTACTTACGCCTAGCGGTGGAGGTTTTTGATCTTTTACCAAGCCTATGGTAATTTATATGCTACGACAGGTAATGAGTGTTAATTTTCTGTTTTCTATATTGTTATAATTCATTATACACTTGAGAAAATGAGAATCTAAACACTTATTGTGAGGTGCTAGTATATAACTTTCATGCTTTTAATTATGAGGTCTAGTAGGTTATGTCATAAATTATCTTTGAAAAGTAAGTTAAATACCCTCGATATTGCTATTGTCTAGGTAAAAAAGCCTATTTGCTTGAGGACAAGCAAATCCCAAGTGTAGGGGTATTTGATGAGGTGTCATTTTATACACTTTTCGGGGTCATTTAACCCCCTAAATCATGCAAATATGCCAAAAATACGTGCTTAATTGTTTGTTTCTGTGTTTTAGCATTTGGAGGAATGATGTATCGTTGTGTGGTTGTAATTTATGTTTCAAGTTTTAAATTTATATTTTGCCGACTTTACCAAAAACAACACTTTAACGGGCAGCATACCCGGTCAAATGAGAGTTTCGTGGTAAGTAGGGTGTTGATCACTAAGAGCGAGAAACAATCTTTTAATTTATTAATATTTTGGTTATCTAGACTAAGTTAATTCTATTCTATGTTAAACCTATGCTAAACCTATGTTAATACTAAATTTAACGATAAAGGGGGTTTTTTTCCAGCCTGAGAGACTGCACGGGTTTTTTTTGTGGGACTAAAATCAAAAATCAACTTAAGACACTAAAACACACGTAAGCAAATTGACAGAAGATAAAAGAGCGGTCTAGCCAAATATAAGAAAACTGTATTAACCATTATTAATCTAATCAGAACGTTGGTTTTTTTATTTAGTGAATGATTACTTATCTCGAGGCGGCATATCATTCTTAAGACTTAGGCGGTACTTCTTCCTAAGACCTAGATACGAAGAATTCTGTCACAATTAAATGTATCCGCATAAAGCATCCTTATTTGCTGATTATAATCTATCTTAGGGATTAAAGCAATGATGATCTTGTTAAACCCTAGCTCATAGAGACTTTACCCACTTACTGCTTAAAGGCAATTCATACACTAGTAGTCCACTAACCAAGTCTTTACCAATTAATTGAGAACGTACTCGTTGATCCTAAGGGTCACCTGTCGGTCCAACTAAGCTCACAATCTAAGGGCAAAGATAGGTTATTATTTGTGATCCTATTGGTCTAGATGTATAAATCACTATATGGAGAGCCATCCTGGCATCTAGATTACTTGGTCCGTATCACTAGATCCAGTTGAATGATAGGTCGCATACAAAAGCACGTAAACAAGTATAAACTGATAAACATAAACAAGCAATCAACAATAAATTAAGCAATCGAGATAAACAAACCAAACATTCAGATCTTCATAATAATGGCTAATACCCGAAGGTATTAGCCTTCAAACGTCATAATCAATACAAGAGTAATAATTTAGCCAAGGTAAACTAACCGAGTTAACGAATGATACCAAAAACTGAACGATTACAAGAGTATAGGAGATTACAAGTTAATCCTATCGGAATAAATTACGTTGCATAGACCTCTTACATCATGCTCTTTTTTCTCTTCTGAAAATAACTTTTATGGTATGGTATCAAAAATAATGAAATTTTAGCACATCTAAGAAACCCGTTATTTTAGTTTTCTTCTATTTATAAGGTCTGGAAATAATGGTCGATACGGCGTATTGACTGAGGTCAATACGGCTTATCGGGGTTTTCTTGGAGTAGGACCAACGTTCGATATCTATCCAAATATTTTATTATTTCATAGCTTGAATACGTCGTAATGGTCTTGCTTTTTGTTGATACGGCTAATTGATCTTGTTTCCTTATAGTGTACATTAGGGAATGCAGCACAAATACGCCCATATCCTCCTTGATGGATACCGGCGTATTAGATGACAGAACAAAATCATCTTCAAATGACCTACGTTAAAAGCACTAGAATGCGTGCCTTATGCTACACATCACCAAGTACTCCATTAAATTACTGCAACTCCAAATACAAACGATTAATGTTAAATATTCTTTGCAATAATTATACAAAATGAGTTAATTATATGGGATAAAAAATGCTATAAAATAGACGTTATTTGATGTCATCAATATCCCCCTCACTTGAATCCTACTTGTCCCTCAGTAGCCTTTAGAAGTTCATAAAAATATATCCTTAAGGATTTTTTCTCCGTTAACATTTTATTTGATCTATTACAAGTACAGAGGGGGGTGGGGGTCAACCAAACACCTCACACAATAGGTCGATGAAAACACTCAAATCAAACAACTAATCTATGTTGTAACCTGTAACAAATTTGCTCAATGCTCAGGAGTCAGTCGTGACGAGTAATCTATCATAGCTTGGCAAGGATATCACATCTCCACCACTAATAGCTAAGATAACAATTTTATAAAGTAAAATGGGTTTTTTGCATAAGGTTAAGGGTATGATCGATTCCAACAACCTTTCAACCAAAATACCATACCAACAAAAAAGAAAGTGGTGCAACTGAAGCACCAGACAAACATGCCATAACGAAACGACGGAATAGAGACCATGTAATTACGATCATATCCTCATTCGAGTTTAACCAAGGGTTAGGATGAAGAATGATATAGGGTATGGATCTTCTAACTTTCACCAAAAGTAATAAACCAACAAGGTAGTTGAATCATGCATACATGGCCATAACGACGGAATAGACATGCATGTTCAATCACATCCTCATTCGAGTAAAACCTAAAGTTAATGATTAGGAAAGGAAAATAAATTGTTGTTAAATAAAAATTACAAAACAAATAAAGCACAAGTTGCTAGAAACTTTTTTCCTGACCGTTACCATGATAAAGACACAACTATTTACACACGTCTTGATCATTGATCAAAAACAACAACCTAAGTTGGCGTTCCCATAACGGTCAACTTCCCAATCATCCCATACTTTACATAATTTTACAAGACAAGCGGCGATATCTACCACTTTATACAAAACTTTACATCGTTGACTTATAAGACGTATCAACGAATAATCGATCCTTCATATAATTCCTTCGGTTTAAGCTTTTGCAAAACGATTATCTCATAACTTTTCCTCCTCTTTTTTGTTGCGATTTTTCTAATTTTTTTGTTTTTTAAAACTAACTACGAAACTTGGTGTAATTTCACCATCTTCACGATCATAATAACCCCGGATAATTCCTTCGATAATTCTTCATTCTTCGGACGTACCAATAATTGTGATGGTAGTAAATATACATGAGTTTTGACTACTTTATACATTCCCATTTGCAATGTGCAAATTTCTTCTCAACCGTACCAAAGATAGAAAATTGACACAAGACTCGGGAAATACATACTTTACACTTTAAGCAGCTAGCAACTGATAAATGGACTTAATCTAACATGATAGGCTAAGGTGTAAATATGCAACGAAACAAATAGTTGGTGTTATTCCTAAAGGATTGGCTCTATAAGTTTTTATAGGAGTATCTTACTCTTAAGATGAGAGTAAACAAAGGGTTTATACGGGGATTTAACTAACCAGTGTAGTTAGTTAATAAAACATCATTTAAAGGCTTTTTGGGTGTAATCCTAGAAATTTACCAATTTAAACAAGTTACTCCATCTAAATCCATAGTACTTATTATTGTGTTCTCGAATAGATATACCAAGCCAAGTTCTAAAGTCTACAACATCACCAACACACTCATATTTTGTGGAATTTGGGTAAACATTTGGAAATGGATAAGGTTAAATTCTCACAATATCTAATAAGGGTTATTGTGTGCAGGTTATGTAACAAGTAATTTCACAAAAGTATGCTTGAATTTTTTTAAATTTTTTAGCATAATTTAAGCATTTTATGTGAAAAATAGGACAAGTATACATTCTAATTCCCATCCCCCCACTTGAATTATACAACGTCCTTATTGTATAGATAAAACATTAAAAACGGGAATTAAAAGAATTAGAATGAGAAACTCCCCTGATATTTTGCTCGGTAGATTCTCCAAGTTGAGTTTATGAGCAAGAATGTGTTGAACAGCCGTCTTGAGGTTTCAAGACTCTAACACTTTCAGATTTCCATATCGTAGATTCTCCACCAACATTGTCGATTTCTTTGCAGCGAGGTCCAGTGCAAAATATAGGAAAAACATGAAAAATCATATATCGGGTATATACGGTTAATTTAAATAAGCTAAATAAACTGTACAGGAGACCAATACGCCATATCCATAAACTAGAATACGCCGTATCGAGAAACCTGTAAAAAGTATCTAAATACGAGTCAGTCTGTTGAATACGCCATATCATGTGTTTTTGTATTTTTTTTATTTTATAAAGGAAAGCAAAGTAAATTAAAATATTGAGAGAGTTGGTTTGGTTTTTTTAGCTGTATGAAACTAAATAATAATCTAAACTAATGGTGATAAAAAGTAGGTGATAAAAGATTGTGTCTATATAATCATGTATTACTCCCTAGATTCTTCTCCCTATTTTTGTTGCCTTGTCACACTTGTGAATGAACAATGTAACTATTACCTAAAGCAATAGAACGAATTAACACGAACCCGCCGTCTACTTAGTATGCCGCTAGAGCAACGCACATGCGAAAGGTATGTATGAAACTATTACCACGCCTCAAGTAGTTTACTAAGTGCATGTGAAAATACATTAAAAGTGGATCAACCCTATTAGGGCAAGGAAAGTATGAAGACTGTTACCCGATGGTATCCTTTCTACACAATCACGTTTCCCTAGACATATCAACAGCGATGCAAACAAAAGCTGGTTTTCTAAGACCTAACGTGCACATCCATCATAAGAGGCAACACCACTAAGATCTACATTCTAGGTTTCATACAATCATAAATAAACACAATAATAGGTTTAGCCAAGCATGTTGAGAATAAAGCAAGAACAATAAATCAAACAACACATAGACATATTGAATGATTAAGTAAACCTTACTTGATTAAAACATGAATTGGAAGGAGTACAATAGAGATTTTAGGCCCTAAAAATCGTCCCCCTACAGCTCGCAAATGAAACTAGGGTTCGTACCCCCCACATTTTTAATTCCTAAAGTTACACCATGAAAACCCTAAATTCAGGTTGGTATATATAAGAAAATCGACGCGACAACATCGCATTTTAGTCGTGACGCCATCATAAAATGAATCTTCTAGATCTGTGTTTGAGTCAGTGCGGGCTGACGCCGTCTTGAAATATGTGACGCCGTCACTTGATGAGTTGTGACGGCGTCGTAATATGCTTGAAAGCCGTCTTCCAAGCTCAATGAGCACAAATATTAAGAGTCCCTTGTGTTGGTTTGTAACATCGTCCATTTTCTTCTCCAAATAAGCCTAAGTCACTGTGTAATTCATCTAAAATTCCTTCCAAATGAGAAATACCTGAAAAGGAACGATTAAGTACCTATTTTGGGCATAAACACATGATTTTGGGGGTTAAACGACCCTGAAAAAGTGTATAAAATGACACCTCATCAAATACCCCTACACTTGGGATTTGCTTGTCCTCAAGCAAATGGGCTTTTCTACCTAGACAATAACAATATGAGGGGTCATTTTACCTACTCTTTAAACATATTCTACAACACAACCTCCTAGACCTCGTAATTAAAAGCACGGAAAATACATACTAGCACCTCACATAAGTGTTTGGGATTCTCTCTTTCACTCGGGTGTATAATGAATTATAACATATGGGGGAAACGAAAAATCACACTCATTACCTGTCATAGCATATAAATTACCATAGGCTTGGTAAAGGATCAAACCTCCACCGCTAGGTGCAAGTATTATTCATTACTATCTAAGAGGTCTTTTAAAGGGTTGTGGGGTGTAGGTGTAAGATAACATATAATGGAAACGGAAACGGATGGGATACATTTGGGTGGCTTTGGGTGAATTTAGAGTGGAAGGGTTAGCTAATTATTTTTACGAATACACGCTGGTTTGGTTGCTAAGCCAAGACTCGGACGAAGATATACAAACTCTACACAACTCTACATCAATCTCTTTCTTTTTCTTTTCTCATTTTTTTAATAACATAATACAACATGGGGGTTTATAACACGTACCCCTACACTTGAGCTTTTACATGCTCGATATTTACAATCTAACTAATGACCCGATTTGAGGTGGATCAAAATAACATGGAGATCATTTGACAAACATATGGGGGTATTGACTTAACTTTTCTTCCCCATTCTTCCACGAAATAAATACTACCATGAATCCCAATCGTCCCAAAACTGTATTTACAAGGATAAGGACTTAGCAACCGTGTACTCAATAATTAACTTGGGTTAAAACACAATAATGTACTAAAGGTGAGTACATACAAGGTAGGCTAAGGCGATTTGGGTGTAACGATTGGTTTAAGGGTGACAATGCTCTTCATTAATAGTCTGGCTTAACCAGAAAATTACAAGAACCGTGAAAAAGGATAGGCTCGGAGGGTTGTACTAGGGGTATCCTGCACTAAAGGTGAGTGCATGGCAAGGGTGTGGGATAGTTATATGATCGTAATACCATTCATAACAATTACAGGTTTAAAACATGGGTTAATCCTAATGCCTCTTATCAAGCAAATCCTAATACTTATACGGTCTCGGGATGTATCACAAAAACAAGTTCTAGAATTTAATATGCTACCGGTACACTCATATGAATTTTTCTAACACTAGACATTCCAGAAAAGGCGACGAAGACCACACGTACACATCCGTAACGACGGAATAGACACATGTGACTGCTCACTCCTTAACTCGAACCGGGTAAAGATAAAATCATCTTGGGTTACCGACGATAGGTACCCGAATTCCTAAAGATCTAAGGGTGAACCTTACATTTTTGGGGTGGAATTTCGAGGGTTATTGTGCTAGTCATATAAATTCCTATCCACGGGATGCTAGTAATACTTGGTTTTCGTTGGTATGTGTCGTAAAAAAATTAAATTTTGATAAAAATCACCCTTTTATGCTATGTTTTGATATATTACCCATCTTTTTAAGGACAAAGCAAATGGTAAATGAAAGAATAGTTTCTAAGGCTTATTTCCCCCTACACTTATTTTGAACATTGTCCCCAATGTTCTCTGGAAGTACCCGTTAAAACAGATAAAGGGAAAAGAAAACAAGGAAAAGAAACTAGTACTCCCCTGGTTTACTCAATAAAGGAGAAGAAACATGCGATAACTGGTTAAATCGTCCTTCGAGAATCGCCCAATGAAACTTCCTAAGAACTTCCAAGCTTCTCCTCATCAAATATAACCTCTAATCAAAGACAAAGACAACTATACCAAGCATAAAATGTGCAATTTACCAATATACAATATGAATTTAGGGTTCGACTCGATAGATAGGATGAAAGAATTGTTAAACTCATTAGGTTTTGCAGGTTTACACAGAAGAATACATATATTAAATGTTGTGTAAGTTTTATTTTCAAAAATAATTAAAAACTTTGAGTTTTCTGGACCTGGGCGTTTGACGCCGTCGGGATTGGTGTGACCCCGTCATAGGTGTCGTGGTGACGGCGTTACTTTTAATCGTGACGCCGTCTCCACAGTCTGTGAAAACGAAATTTTGTTTTTGATGAAAAATTTCCTACACTTGATTCCATAAGTTAGTTCCTGTATAAATGGCTGCATAAAACCTGAGATTTAACAATTCAATCATATGACTCAAAACTGACACAATTAAACTAAACAATTCATTTAACATGTTTAAATTTGGCTTAAAAGCCGGATAAATTACCCTACACTTATTGGTGGCAAAATAGATTTGATTGAAATTAAGACGAGGTTAAAAACAAACAAATCATGATTACAATATAATTCAAACATAATAAAACAAATGGTAAAGGATTAAAACACACATGACACTCCTAATATACGGGAAAGGTAAATTGGGTTGCCTCCCAAGAAGCGCTTTTCTTTATTAATGAGTCTTGTAGCTAGACTCGAAGTCACACGTCCTTACATGACCTCTCCTTGATCATCAATTCCTGTTAGGTATTCGGGTCCAAGCTCTAGGCATTCTTTGTAAAATCCTAGTATCTTGCTCATTATATACTCTACTCCTCTTCTATTGTCCTCCTCATTCCTAAGATAGACTGATTTGGTATGTTCTTTTTCTAAGTCTGAAAGTGAATCGTATTGTTCTATCTTATGGGGCATCTTATAGGCAATTTCATTGACCCCTTTAATGAATCTAACAACGCCTTCGGGTGGGTAATGAGCCATATTGGATATTTCTATAAAAGGTCTCCCTAGTACCACTTATGACAACCTAGGGTCTATGATTGAACTAATACCCTCGACAATCATAAAGTCTATGACATAGGTGAAGTTTCCTACAAAGACATGCATCCCTTTAATCTTCCTCGTGAAATTACTAATTTCTCCATTCGCATCTTCCCTAGGGTTGAGTTTCCTTCTCATGATCCAGTTGTACATCATTCGGGTCATGATATTAAGAGGAGAGTTGAGGTCAATGTAGGCTTTTTTGATATGCACGTGTCCAATATTGCATGGGATCTTAAGGTTGTGGAGGCATCCTTCAATGATGATAGGGTTTCTAAGAAATATTAAAGGGATTGGGCCACTCATTAGGTACTTATGGTAGGTTAGCTCATCTCTAGTTGGAAACATGTCGAAGTATTCTACCGTCGGTCCTTCCATTGTTGTCCCTTCACCATCACTGGGACTCTCATTTTTAGGTTCATCATCATCCTATATGATCTCAATGAACATCACTTCTCCATCATCCTCTTTAGAGCAGATAAATTTTATATTGGAGGATTGGGGAACCAATCCGAGTGATTCAAGCATCGAGTTTAGTTTTTGCGCCTGTTCTGTGACGATGGAGGCAAATTGATTAGGTTGGGGTTGTGGGGTGTCTACGGGGTTGTCTTCTTCTTGCTCGATTTCTGGTTCATCAACTTGGGATTCTTCGAGCTGCTTGGGGTGGATTGTGATGGCGTTGATTGAGCTATGGATGTGGGTTGAGCATTACGGATCTTTAGTTGGGTAAGAACGAGCAGACGAAACTGGATGAGTCCCCAGTTTCGGGTTCTTAACCGTATCGCTAGGCAGTGTGCCCGCTATTTGATCTGTGATGGCCTTCAACAAAGTGTCAATTTTGTTGGTCATCTCACCTTGTTGTCGTTTGAAATCGGCTTCAAATCTGGACAATCTGGCGTCTTGAGATGCCATGAATTTGGAAACCAGTCCTTTTATGTTTGATTGATTGTTAAAATTTTGAGGACGGTTATTGAAGGGATGGTTCGGGATCAAACCGTTGGGTTGGAACTGGTTAGGAGGTGGGTTTGAGAAATTATTTGGGCATTTGAAGGTTGTTCCACCTAAGTGTTCGGGTGACTTCTCCAAGAGGATTATAGGTGTCACCAAGATTGTTTTGCTCGGGCTTAAAGGTATACCACCTACCTCCCGCTTCATCGATACGCGAGGATGCGTATTCAACAAAAGCTTGTTCAGGGTTTTCCATGCAATACTGAGTGTTGTGGGGACCACTACAGATTTCACATGAGGTAGTGATTCTGTTTACTTGGGTAGATTGTGTCGAAGCAAGATGAGCTTCCATAAAGCATTGAACTTGATTTTCGAGCTCGATTAGACGGCGGTCGGATGTACTCGAGACATCTTGAGGCAATGTGATTGCCTTGACCGGCTTAGCAAAATCCCTTGGGTCGTTCCAACTTTCGTTGTCATAGAGGGCGAGGTCCTCTAATATTACACAGGATTCTTCGGGGTTGAGGTTACGAAGCTTACCACCGATCGATTGGTCAATGGTTCGTCTTGTGATGGGATTGACATGGTTATAAAAGATTTGGACTTGAAGCCAAAGATCGATGCCATGACGAGGGACTTTTTGGAGTAAGTCCTTGAAACGAGTCCATGCTTCGGATAAAGATTCTTCATGATGTTGTTAGAACATCAGGATATCGTTGTGGAGTTTTACGGTCCTTCCTAGTGGAAAGAATTGAGCAAGGAATCGGGTAGTAAGATCCTCCTATGTGGAGATGGATCCTGCTGGAAGGCGTTCAAGCCAATTGCTAGCTTGATCGCGTAGGGAAAATAGAAATAAACGCAGGCGCGTTCTTTCCCTATTTTCACTGTCAAGGTCAAGTGAGTCCACAAGTTTAGGGAAGTCCTTGAGGTGTTGACTTGGATCCTCGGACCGAAGTCCGTGGAATGAGCATCCGTTTTGCACCAACCGGATGGTGTCGGATCGAAGAGGTACCACTTTGTTCCCTTCGGGGAGCTCGATGGTATTCCTATAGCCCTCGTGGCTAGGTTTGGAGTAATCTCCTAGAGTACGGATAGGATTCTCGTCTCCTATGGTGGTTGACGAGAATGGGTTACGAAACAGAATACACGAAGAAAAGATAGACTACAAGAAAGCTAATGTGCGGGAATTAAATTCTTACTTGAAAGGATTCAAGCAAGTAGAACTAAGCTAAACTATGATCAAAACCTAACTATTCCCCAGGCGGCGGCGCCAAAAACTTGATGTGCGGTTGTCGTAGGACTTCTACACGAGAAGTTTTACAACTCCCTAGGCAGTGTACCTAATCGTTGTAGTGTAGTATAGGCAAGACTCGGGGTTGTTTATCGTTCACTCAAAAAATAGGCTGGGAAGGCCTGATCACGGTCTAACAGAATTCTAAGGGTTGAGGGAAGATTCTTTTTGTATTTTTGTATTTTATGGAAAGCAAGTAAATCATATAATTGAGAGAGTGGTTTGGTTTTAGCTATTTAAACTAAATAATATTCTAAACTAATGGTGATAACAATAAGATAAAAGATTGTGTCTATTTAATCATGTATTACTCCCTAGATTGCTTCTCCTAGTGTTGTTGCCTTGTCACACTTGTGATGATCTATGTAACTATTTCCTAAAGCATGAACAAATTACACGAACCCGCCGTCTACTTAGTATGCCGCTAGAGCAACGCACATGCAAGGTAGTATGAAGACTATTACACGGCCCCTAGGAGTTTACTAAGTGCATGTGAAATACATTAAAAGTGGATCAACCATATTAGGAAGGCAATGTAAGTATGAAAGACTTTTACCGATGGGTATCCTTTATACCAATCACGTTTCCCTAACATATCTACCAACTAGCCGATGCAGACAAAAGAGGCTGGTTTTTTCTAAGACCTAATGTGCACATGCCATCACTAGAGGCAACACCACTAATCTTAAGATGAGAGTAAACAAAGGGTTAATACATGATTAACTAACCAGTGTAGTTAGTTAATAAAACAACATGTATAGACTTTTTGGGTGTAATCCTAAAAATTTACCAATTTAAACAAGTTACTTCATCTAAATCCATAGTACTCATTATTGTGGTCTCGAATAGATATACCAAGCCAAGTTTTAAAGTCTACAACATCACCGGCACACTCATATTTTTGTGGAATTTAGATAAACATTTAGAAACGGATAAGGTTAAATCCTCACAATATCTATTAAGGGTTATTGTGTGCGGGTTATGTAACAAGTAATTTCACAAAAGTATGCTTGAAATTTTTTTAAATTTAAGCATTTTATGTGACAAAAAGGATAAGTAAACATTCTAATTCCCATCCCCCCACTTGAATTATACAACGTCCTCGTTGTATAGATAAAACATTAAAAACGGGAATTTAAAAGAATTAGAATGAGAAACTCCCTTGATATTTTTGCTCGGTAGATTCTCCGTGTTGATTTATGAGCAAGAATGTGTGTTGTAAATGCGTCTGAATTCCAGCATGACTACAATCACACATAGGATTCCAAATGATCGATACTTCACCAACTTTGTCGATTTCTTTGCAGCGAGGTCATGTGCAAAATATAGGAAAAACATGCAAAATTCTATCTCGGGTATCTACGGTTAATTAAATAAGCTAAATAAACTGTACAGGAAATCAATACGCCGTATCCATAAACTGGAATACGCCGTATAAAAACCTATAAAAAGTATCTAAATACGGGTCAGTTTGTTGAATACGCCGTATCATGTACATGAATACGCCGTATTGACAGAACTGACAATAATGTTTAAAGTGCATAAAAATAAAGGACTGATAATGTCCAGAGTTTCAATACGCCATATGGTATGGAGCGGATACGTCGTATTGATGTCTGGGAAGACAGACTCGATAAAAATAAATAACAATCCGGGTTGTCTCCCGGGAAGCACTTTTGTTTACAGCTAAGTCTTTAAGTTAGACTTTTTCCTTCCAGCTTTCTTCACTCCATCTTTATGTGCCCGTGTGTGAGCCATTCTTCCATCTTCGCATTTCGGACATATTCGGGTCCTAAGTTCAAGACTCCTTTGTAGAACTTCTTTAGCTTTTGGTACGAGTGCGAGATCCCATTCATCTTATCCTCTTCACTTACCTTTAGTAATGGTGGGATCTTGTTACATTGTTTTTTAGTGTGGTGTTTAAACCTCGGATGTGACTGCACCATTTGGTAAGTTACACTTTCATTACCATTGTAAATGGTAATCATTCCATCAAACCGTCTTTCATTAATCCCAACTTCTCTAAAAAATGGTTCGCCAAAAATAACATCGCCCATTCCTTTATCACGATAAGTATCCATATCTTCTAAAACTGCAAAATCTGTTATGACAGAAAACGTTCCAACAAAGATAGGTATGTTCATTAAGGCTCCAACTACATTATTTCCCTTGTATTCCAATTTGTCCTTCCTTGTAGAATTACAAAACTTTTTGGACATCACATTCACATACAAGATAGGGAAAAAATTAGCATGTAAAAATTCAAAACCTATCATGCAAGAAAACTTCAAGTTGTGGGCACAATCAATACGGATCTTCTTACCGTGGTCGCAATCACTAGGATATCCAAAAATTTCACTAACTATTCTAGTATCATTCCTAGCTCTAAATTCCTTAAATACCTCACCTTCTAAAGGATATTTATTTCACACAAATATAAAACTAGAGAGAGAAAGATAAAAAGAGAGAATGGAAAGGAGAACACATAGAAAACACACTAAATGTATGTGTAAACTGCTTCAACCAACACCCTCTCCATGTGTGGAGAGGGCTTTTATACAAAGGATAAATCGGGCTTTCTATGGGCTTGCCATGGGCTTTCTATGCTTTGGCCTGGTTAGCTTACTAAATAATACTTTGTGGACTACGTGCTAGAAATATAAAATACGTGGAGTGACCGATCCTTTTTTGGATTCTTAACAATCTCCCCCTAAGGGAGGTCACTCCAGATTACGAATATCTTAAGCTTAGCATTCTATGAATGTCTTCAATCTTGCTCGTAGTCTTGAACTCTTTAACTTCATCTTGTGAACATGATGTAGTGATCTTTGACTTTAGGCTGGAGCTTGTTCCTTTGACTTAACTTATTTGTGATCTTGAGTCATCTTGAGATCATCAGCCAAATATAATCTCTTATCATCATCTTGTGATCTTTTGCCGCCTTGTGTACTTGTGACCTTCGGACCGACATGCTCATACTTTTGTTGTTTCTTGGTCTTGAAAGCTTGAATAAGACATCTTTCTTGAAATTTTTTAACTATAACACTTTGTCACTTCGAGAAAGACGTTCGGTATCAGAGTGACGAAAACTTCTTTGAAATTCTTTGACTTTAATACTTCGTCACTTCAAGAAAGACGTACGGTATCAGAGTAGCGGAAGTCTTGAAACATGTACTTGAGCTTTCATGATGTCTTTACTTTTGTCAGTCAAGTATAAGCATGTGGCTTTGAATCTTGACTTGTCTTGATCTAATAGTTGCGACCATCAGGATTACTTGCATGAAAGAATTCGTAATAATCAACATGTATGGACGAAAGTGGCTTTGTCACTTCATTGAATATGGTTGTAATAACCATGGTTCCCCGTTAATCAGTATAAATACTGCCTGTGATCAGGTAGAATTCTAAAGAATCTCCTTGACAGGGTTTCGTAGTTGTACTAGCCGTTCTTATTACCGAAGCATCTCAAAGCAGATAACACGGTAAGAGTGAACCGATAAGTTACTATCTTCCCGATTAAGCCGTCAATTCGTGTTCAGCTTTCCTATGTCCAGATACCCTTGTGCGGCTTCCCATGGACATAAGATTGAAAAATGATTTAGGAAAATCAGTCCGTGTGTTAAGAAGCAAACGGTTTTTATAACACACCAACAGTTTTATCTTTTTCAAAATTCATTCGTCAATTCATAAGTTGGACCGAATCGATATCCAGTGTCACAAGTTTGATCCATATAGGATATTACAAGTCACCTACCGTAGAGCTTGTTTGATGTGGCTCTGGAAGGATTTCCATCGTCATTGTGAATACTTTAGTATCACTCTGATGTTCTGGAAAATATCACAAGGATAATGCGTATGACTCTTAAGTAATTACTTGTTTTCATAGTGTGTGAGCAACAAATATAATTGAATAGTATCCTAGCGAGATTTATGGATGATCACTTTTGGCTCTAGACTTAATAGTGCACATTTGGTTTTAGTAATCGGAGGCTGGATCAGACTGCCACCTTTTCAATACCAACTAACTCAGAGTGAAAAAGTCAATAGAAATGAGTGTAATCTCTGTGAGAAATGAAACAAGAGTCCTTTAAGAGACCTTGAGTAGCTAGGGAGGGTTGTGCATTGCGTCACTGGGTCCATGACGACCGTCTTCAATACCAGACAACAGCTTAGTGTTTCTGACAGTTTATCTATTAACCCGGTTTCTACCTAAGTGTAAGGAGGGCTTCTTTCTTTTCACCCTTTATCTTACTTTTTCTTTTTCATTCTTCAAACCCTTCAGTGCTTACCGAGACTTCATGACTAGTACCTTGTTAGGTTTGTTCCAGTACTAGCTCCATCTCAGTCGGCACTATTCCCTTATTCTCACTTTTACTCCTTTTTTATATCATTCCTAAGGACTTCTACACTATCTAGTGGATTGTCCCTGGGTAGATCCCTCCGTATCTGGCTGGATCGTAGGAATGAATACCTTATCTTAACCACCTTATAACTCCAAGTAATTACAGACATGGTTGGTCTTTGGTATTGTTCTCAGCCTAAAAACCATTTGAAAACATCAATCAAGGTACTTTGATATAAATCAAAACATTTAGGGGCCGTTTGGTTCGTGAATTGTAAAACCATGTATTTAAAATCAACATATATGGGATAGCGTACACTTGAGATCTTAAAATCACATTTTTAATCATATATTTTAACACAACCATCATTCTTACCTAGCAAAAATGGTCAAATCTTTTAATTTTAGATATCTATTGATTCAAATATTCATGTTTCAGGGAAAAAGATGTTCAAATAAATAACAGAAGTCTATTATTGGAACTTTTTAATGCTTCCCCCACAAACTAGAGTGAAATAATATAGAGAGTTTGATGTATGATTAAAATTAAATTTTTTGAATTTACTAAGAAATTTGAAAAATAGTACTCAAACACAATAAAAGCCTAATATTAGTCATACACACTTTATATTACATATCCCAAGATTATTATGTAACGAGGTTTGACCTGAATGAAGATAACATCAACATGAATAGAATGATAGGGACATTTTACTTTTTTCGGGTGTCGTTTAACCCTCTAAATCGTGCATTTATTGCCCAAAATAGTATTAATCTTCTTTTCCATGTATCAGTATTCAGCATTTGGAAGGCATTTGGAGGAAATACCATGACTTGGCTCATTTAAGAAGAAACGGACAAGCCTACGAACAAAACACAAACATCTCACAAGATTATGTATCTTATCACTGGAGACGGCGCCACAGATTAACACGTGACCGCCGTCCACATGCTCAAACCAAACCGGCGCACAAGAATTCTCAAGACATGTAGATCTCAAGACAACGTCAGAATGCACGACCCATCCTATTATCTAGAATATTCTCTATTATGACGGCGTCACGATAAACGCAACGCCGTCGCAGCGATTTTCCTATATATACAAATCCGTTTTTAGGGTTTTAAGTGTGTAAATATTAGAGAAAAGAAAGGGAATAACCCAACCCTAGTATCGTTTTAGACAGCTGTTAGGAGACGATTTTAGTGCCTCAAAACCCTATTGTACTTCCTACAAATCATGTTTTTAATCAAGTTAAGAACTATCTTAATCATTTAATAAGTCTTGTTGGTGATTCTTATTCTATTCTTGCTTTATCTTTAACATGCTGTCTAAACCATCTATTGTGTTATTATGATTGTATGAAACCTATGATGTAGTTTTAAGTGGTGTTGCACCTTATGAATATGCAGTTAGTTCTAAGAAAACCACTATTGTCTGTATCCACAGTTTCAAATGTCTAGGAAAACAGATTTGTGTATGAAAGATACCTTCGGTGACAGTCTCATACTACCTTTGCCCCTTATATGGTTGATCCATTCTGAATATATTTCAAATGCATTTATTACTCATAGGGCCTGTAATAGTCATCATACTACCTTTAACTAGTGCGTTGCCTTTGACGGAATATTAAATAGACGATCGGGTTCGTGTAATTCGTTCAAGACTTAGGAAATAATTACATAGATCAATCATAAGTGTGACAAACAAAAAACACTAGGAGAATCAAGCTAAGGATGTAATACAGGATTAAATGAACACAACCTTTTTATTATATTAGTTATCACAGTAGCGTAGTTTTATTATTTAGTTTAATAGCAAAACCAAACAAACCCTAAATATATGATTTACCTGCTTTCCTATAAACATAAAAACACAAAAAAATTCTTCTCTCAACCCTTAGAATTCTGTTAGACCGTGATCAAGCCTTTCCAACCTATTCCTTAGATAAACGATAACACACACCCCCAAGTCTTGCCTAAGACTACACTACAATTATTAGGTTACAGATGCCTAAGGAGTTTTTAAAACTTCTTGTATAAGTCCTTACGACAACCGCCAACAGAGTTTTATTGGCGCCGCTGCGTGGGGAATAGTTAGGTTTTGATCGTAGTTTAGCTTAGTTCTACTTGCTTGAATCCTTTCAAGTAGGACTTTAATATCCGCATATTAGCTTTCTCGTAGTCTATCTTTTCTTTTGTGTAATCTGTTTCCGAAACCCATTCTCGACAACGGGACGCGGGATGGGGGGGGGGGGTGGGGGGGGGGGGGGGGGGGGGGTGGGAGACTACAATATCACTCTCTGCCAATCCGAACTCTAGGAGACTTACTCCAAACCTAGCCATGAGGGCTATAAGGAATACCATTGAGCTCCGCCCGTAAGGAGCAACTTATTACCTCTCGATCCGACCACCATCCGGTTGCGCAAACGAATGCTCAATCCATAGACTTCGTCCGAGGATCAAAACCAACACCATCAAGGATTTCCATAAAACTTGTGGACGGTCCACTTACCTTATGGTAGTAGAAAATAGGAAAGAACGCGCCTGTGTTTATTTTAATTTTCCCTTCGCAATCCAGCTAGCAATTGGCTTGAACGTCTTCCAACAAGATCCATCACCACATGGGAGGATCTTACTACCCGATTCCTTGCTCAATTCTTTCCACCATGAAGGACCGCAAAACTCTGCAACGATATCCTGATGTTCCAACAACATCATGGAGAATCTTATCCGAAGCATGACACGTTTACAAGGACTTAACACCAAAAAAGATCTCATTTATCATGCATCGACCTTTGGCTCCAAGTCCAAATTTTTTATGATCATGTCAATCCTGTCACAAGACGAACCATTGACCAGTCGGCTGGTGGTAAGCTTCGTGACCGAAATGCCAAAGAATCCTGGGCATTATTAAAGGACATCGCCCTCTATGACAATGAAAGTTGAAACGACCCAAGGGATTTCGCTAAGCCGGTCAAGGCAATCACTTTTGCCCAAGATCCCAGTTCATCCGACCCCGACCAAGCCTGTCCTAATCGAGCCTCGAAAATCAAGTCGAAAACGCTTGATGTGGAAGCTCATATTCTCCGACACAGCCTACCCCGAGTGAACAAAATCTCTACCTTATGCGAAATCTATAGTTTGTGCCCACAACACTCAATATTGCATAATGATTCTGAGCAAAGCTTATGTTTGACTACGCTCCTCACGCCACAGAAGAAATAGGAATAAGAGGTTCACTCCGAACCAAGGGCCAAGGAATTTCAATGATGGCCAGCCAACTACTTGGAAGAGAAACCAAACATTAACTGGGCCACAGTTCCCAAAACCGGATCAATCTCCGTACCACTCCTCTATTATCAAATATAGCTTAAAAATGCATAAATCAATTTCGAACCTATCCCCCTCTAACCAAGAAAAGAGGTTATCTCACCTAAGAACCCAACTCGGACAACAGCAGGACGACATGATTGGAAAGATTAACCTTCTTTGGAAAACTATTTCTGAAAAACTCAATGACATATCTACCCCCGAAATGCAGGAAACCTATATGGCCTCCAAGCATTACAGCAATCAGTCAGTCCGAAAGGGAGGAACTAAGAAAGAAGAGGAAATCAACACCCATCGAGCTGTTCATCCCCAAAATATCTCTCTCTCGCATCCATAAAAGAACTAGACAAGAATCCGTCATCTCAAAGCGCGTTCACTTCGTCAATTCGATCGTCATCCTTAGCAAGGACAGTGATACGGAAAAAGACGTCTTATTAACTAACCATGCAGACACGACCTCGGTAAAATGACGAGTGGAAATAAAGAAGTAAAGAAGCAAGGCATGGAGGAAGATGAAATAGAAACCGACGTGGAAGTTGAAGAGGTGATTGAAGAAGAAGAAAGTGAATTTGAAACTGATGAGGAAATAGAAGAAACACTCGAAGAGAAAGAAGAGGATAAAGATGATGAAAACTTTAACTCATTCCCAACTATGAAGAAGTTATCACATCATGAATAGTTATTAAAGAATCCTTGAACCCCGTGGGTAAAGGCAAGAATAAGAGCCGAAAGCGTGAACAACATCAAAATTTCCTGCATGATCGGTCACTTCTTCAGGAAACATGCTTACATAGACCTAGAATCACCAATCAATATCATGTATAGGCGTCAATATAATCAGATTATGACTATGGCTTAGAATGAGGCAGAAACCGCCAAAGCCCCGATAAAATATGTCAACTTATGTAGGAAGAGTAAGAATTCGAAAAATTTCATAGGAAGCTTTCTTATGAATGTGACTTGTAATATAATGTAAGGATACCACTAGTATCATATTGGATCACTACTGGCCTTGGAGAGATGGAGTATGGGAGACCTTTACATTGATGAAATCGGCCTCAGTCTATAATAAAGAAGAAGAACGGTCATGATTTAAACAAGATAATTGAGAAAGCAAATTTTAAAATTGCCTCACAACACACCATGGAAATATTCAAGCAAATAAGATTTATGGGCGTGACCACCGATTCCATACCCCCACTCGCCTATGAAGAAAACTTTAGCAATAGAAGGACACACTATTATCAAAGCTTACTCATTAGGGATGAGTACAAGCAAGACAAAGTAAATAGGAGAGGAATTAGGCATTTAATGAAGTTAGAAAAAGAGATGATGGACGACAAATGAGAACTCACGTAAGAACGTGTAACTTCGAGTCTAGCTACGAGACTCGTAAATAAAGAAAAGCGCTTCTTGGGAGGCAACCCAATTTTAATTTTCCCGCACATTAGGAATGTCTTGTGTTTTATTCTTTTCATTTTATTCTATCATGTTCGAACTCTATCTTGTAATCATGCTTTGTTTTATTTTTAACCTCGTCTTAATTCCAATCAAAGGTATTTTGCAAATAATAAGTATAAGGGCATTTATTCGGTTTTTGAACCGAGTTTAAGCATGTTAAATAATTTGTTTAGATTAATTCGCATTAGTTTTGAGTCATATAAGTAAATTGTCAAATATCAGGTTTTATGCAGCCATTTGTACAGGAATTAACTTATGGAATCAAGTGCAGGAAATTTTTCATCAAAAATAAAATTTTCGTTTTCAGAGAACATAGAGATGGCGTCACGAATTACCACGTGACGCCGTCACCGAAGACACGCCTGTGACGGGGTCAGTATTTTCTGACGGCGTTCAAACACCCATGGTCCAGAAAACTTAAATTTAAATTATTTTTGAAAATAAAACTTGCATAACACTTAAAATATGTACTCTTCTTTTATAAACCTGCAAAACCAATGAATTTGACAATTCTCTCATCTTATCTTTACTGCTTTATCGAGTCAAACCTTAAATTCACATTGTATATTTGCATATCACATATTAATATGCTTGTGTATAGTAGTCTTTTGTCAATTGATAACAGGGTATATATTGGTGAGAAAAGCTTGAAGTTCTGAGGAAGTTTCATCGACAATTCTTGGATGACGATTTAACCAGTTATCACATGTTTCTTCTCCATTATTGAGTAAACCAGGGGAGTACTTAGCTAAGTTTCTTTTACCTTGGGGTTTTTCTTTACCTTATATTCGTTATTATATGGGTACTTTTATAGAACATTAGGGACAATGTTCAACTTAAGTGTAGGGGAGGGGGGAATAAGCCTTAGAAACTATTCTTTTATTTACCATTTGCTTTGTCCTTAAAATGATGGGTAATATATCAAAACATAGCATAAGAGGTAATTTTGACCCAATTTTTTTTTTATGACACATACTGACGAAAACCGAGTATTAACAGCGTCTCATGGATAGAAATTTATATTACTGAGCAACAAAAACTCTCAACATCCCAACCCCCAAATATTAGGTTCACCCTTAGTATATATAACCTTTAGCTTGTTTTATTAAAGGAGTGAGCAATCATGTGTGTCTATTCGTGCGTGCGAATGTGTATGCGTGGTTTATGTGTCGACATTTCTGGAACATTGGTATGGTTACATATAGGAATATTGAGAGTTTTAGCCCGGTATGTATATTAAATTCTAGAACTTATTTTTGTGATGCATCCCGAGACCGCATAGTGAGTATTAGGATTTGCTTGATAAGAGGCATTAGGATTAACCCATGTTTTAAACCTGTAATTGTTATGATGGTCAACATCGATCATATAACTATCCCACACCCTTACCAGCACTCATTTTAGTCCAGGAAACCCCTAGTACATAAACACAGTAAACAAATAAAAAAAACAGAGAAACAAAAAATAGACATACAAAAAAAAAAACAAACACAAAAAAATGAACAAAATAAAAAAGTAAAAAAAAAAAAAAAGAACAAGCAAGACACAACAACAAAACAAAACATCTCACACCAACCAAACCCCCCCAGCCCCCACCCCCCCCCCCCGTCCAGCGCCCCCCTACCCCCTCCCCCCCACCCACCCAGCAACGCCCCCCCATTCGACCCACCCCCCCCCCCCCACCCCCCCCCCCCAACCGCCCTCCCCCACTCCCCCCCCACCCCCTCCACCCCCCCCCCCCCCCCCCCACCGCCGCGCCCCCCCCCCAACCTTGTTCCGCCACCCCCCCCCCCCCCCCGCCCCCCCCCCCCCCCCCCCCCCACCCCCCGCTCCCGACCCCCCCCCCCCCCCACGCCCCGCGACCCCCCCCCCTCCCCGCCCCCCCCCCCCCCGCTCCCCCCCCACCCCTCACCCCCACCCCCCCTCACCCCTCGCATCCTGTCTCCCCCCCCCCCCTGCCCCTCCAACCTCCCCCCCCCCTCCTGTCCCCCCCGCCCCCCCCCCCCCCCCCGCCCGCCCACCCTGCCCCCCCCTACACCCCCTCCCTCCCCCCCCACCCCCTCCCCCTCCCGGCCCTCCCGCCAAACTCCCCCCACCATCCCCGGCCACCCCCCCCCCTCCCCCCACCCCCGCTGCTCCTCCCCAGCCCCCCCCCCTCCGCCCACCCCCCCCCCACCCCACCCCCCACCCCCGCCCCACCCCCCCTTCCCCAACGCCCCCCCCCCACCCCCCGACCCCCCCCCCGCTCCTCCCCCACACCCCACCCCCACCCACCCTCCCCCTCCCCCCACGCCCCCAAGACCCCCCCCCACCCCTCCCCTGCCCCCACCCCCCCTCCCCACGACACCCCGCACCCCCCCCCGCACCCACCCCCCCATCCCCTACCCCCCCCCGTTTCCCTTGCCCCGCCTCGCCCCAACCTCCACCCCACACCCCCCCTCCCCTCCCCCCCCCATCATCCCCACCCCCCCCCGCTCAGCCCCCCCCCCCCCTCCCCCCCCCCCTCCACACTCACCTCCCCCCCACTCACCCCCGTGCTACCCTTCCCCCCGCCCCCTCCCCCACTCCGCCCCTCCCCCCCCCCCCCCTCCCCACCCCCGCCTCCCCCCCGCCCCCCCCCCCCCGTCGCGTCCACTCATCCCCCCCCCCCTCCCTCCAGTCGCTAGAACACTCCCCCCCCCCGACCCACCCCCTCCCCCTGCCCCTCCCGACACCAGCGACCGACTCCTACCTCACTTCACTACCCTGCCCTGCACCCCAGGCCCCCACTCCCCCACCCCCTCCCCCCCACCCTATCCCTCCCCCCCCCCCCATTTCCCCCCCCCCACCCCCTCCTCCACTCACACCCCACCCCCCCCCACTCCCCTCCCCTTCCTTTCCCCACCCCCCCCCCCCCCCCCTCCCCAACCACCCGCCGCCCCCTCCCCCCCCCCCACCACCCCCCCCCCCCCCCCCCCCCCACCCCCCCCACCCCCCACCCCCCCCCCCCCCCAACCCCCCCTTAGATCCTGCCCCCCCCCCCCCCCCCCCCCCTCCCACCCCCCCCCCCCCCCCCCCCCCCCCCCCCCTGCACCCCCCATACCCCCCTCCCCGCCTCCCCCACCTCCCCCCCGCCTCATCCCCCCCCACCCCCCCCCACCCACAGCCCCCCCCGCCTCCCCCCCCCACACCCACCCCCCCCTCCGGCCCCTCGCCCCTCCACTTCCATTCTCACGACTCATAATTTATACAATAGTTAATACCGTCAATGATGAAGAGCAATGTATCACCATAAACCAATCGTTACACCCAAATCGCCTTAGCCTACCTTGTATGTACTCACTTTTAGTACATTATTGTGTTTAACCCAAGTTAATTATTTGAGTACACGGTTGCTAAGTCCTTATCATTGTAAATACAATTTTTATGGGGACGATTGGGATTCATGGTAGTATTTATTTCGCGAAAGTGATGGGGAAGAAAAGTTAAGATCAATCCCCCTACGTTTTGTGTTTAGATGATCTCCATGTTATTTGTAATCCACCTCATATTGGGTCATTAGTTAGATTTCAAAATATCGAGCATGTAAAAAGCTCAAGTGTAGGGGTACTGTGTTATAAACCCATGTTGTGATGTATTTAATGATATTAAAAAAAAAACAGAAAAGAAAAAGAAAGGATTAAATGTAGAGTTGGCGTATAGATTGTATATCTTCGTTCGAGTCCTTGGCTTAGCAACCAAAAACCAACTGTATTTAGTGTAAAAAATTAAGCTAACCCTCCACTCCAAATCACCCAAAAGCCACCCAAATAATATCCCATCTAATTGTATCCCATTATATGTTATCTTACACCTACACCCCACAACCCTTTAAAGACCTCTTAGATAGTAATAATAATGTTAACTTTATTATACACCCGAGTGAAAGAGAGAATCCCAAACACTTCTTGAGAGTGTGTTATATATACTTTCTGTGCTTTTAATTATAAGGTCAGAAGGTTGAGTTGTAAAATACTTTTAAAAGTAGGTACAAAATTACCCTCATATGTTATTGTCTAGGTAGAAAAGCCCATTTGCTTGAGGACAAGCAAATCCCAAGTGTAGGGGTATTTGATGAGGTGTCATTTTTAACTTTTTTTCGGGGTCGTTTAACCCCCTAAATCGTGAATTTATGCCCAAAATAGGTACGCTAAAATCGTTCATTTTTAGGTAGTCAGCATTTGGAAGGCATTTAGGAGGAAAACACTTGACTAGGGGCTCATATGGAGAAGAAACTGACAGACTACGGACTACACCAACATCTCTCAAGATATGTTCTCAGCAGCTACTGGAGACGGCTCACAGATTACACGTTGACGCCGTCACATCTCATACCAAGAAGACGACGTCAAATGCTCGAACCCAACCCCTTATCCCAGAAATTCTCTTTCACGACGACGTCACGATTAAAACGCAGAGCGATTTTCCCTATATATTCAAATCCGTTTTTTAGGGTTTTTAAGTGTGAAACTTTAGAGAAAAGAAAGGGACGAACCCTACGTATTAGCAGATGTGAGGGATATTTTAGGGCCCAAAACCCTATTAATACTTCCTTACAATTTATGTTTTAATCCAAGTCAGACTAACTTAATCATTCAATATGTCCATGTTGTGTGATTCTTATACAGTTCTTAGCTTTATCTTTAACATGCTTAGCTAAACCTTCTATTGGTGTTTATTTATGAATGTATGAATTATGGTGTTCTTCTATGGAATGAATATGCAGTTAGGTCCTAGAAAACCAGCTTTTGGCTGTATCGCTGTTTATTATGTCTAGGAAACAAGACATTGTGTAGAAAGAATACCATCCGGGGTAACATTCATTCAGACAACCTAGCCCCTCATATAGTTGAACCACTCCTAATATATTTCAAATGCATTTAATATACTCTTAGGGGCCTTGTAATAGTCTTCATATTACCTTACTTATGCGTTGTCTTAACGGAATATTAAATAGACGGCGGGTTCGTGTAATTCGTTCATGACTTAGGAAATAATTACATAGATCATCACAAGTGTGACAAAGCAACAACACTAGGAGAAGCAATCTAGGGAGTATATGAACGTGATTAAATAACACCCCCTTATTAAAAATGTTAAATCTTTTAATATTTTGGATATTAATTGATTTAAAATATATATGCATTCGGGGAGAAAAATGTTCCGATTATTAATCAATTCGTATTAGGAACATTTTAATGCTCCCCCTTAATTTTTGAGGGTATTATATGGTGTTTGAGTACGTTAATTTGAAATTTTTTGAATTTACTAAGAAATTCTTGAAAATTCGTACTCAAACACTATATTAGCCTATATTTAAGTCTACACTACACATTTATATATTTACGAGATTATGTATGAGACAGGACTTAAAGTGTTTAAACCAAAAATGACAAAGTCATTTTGTCTATGTCAGCAATCTGTAGTTTGTCTCAATAATCTCCATTTCAAAGTTGTCTTAGATTCCTCCTAAACAAGTAATTCTTTCTTGAATAGATTCAAAGCTTTCTTGAAAGCCGCGTTAAGAGGTCTTGATGTATAAAGCCCAGATATCCGAAGAACACAATTAATCCTTTTAAGAATTTGATACCGCAACACCAAAGTCAATTAAGTTTCGGATGAGCGCATTTCTCTCTTCAGGATAGTGATGATATAAATTGTAACACCAAAGTCAACTAAGTCCCGGATGTAGACAATTAAATCCTCTAAATAGTCAAAATGATAACTCTAAAGTCAACTAAGTCTCGAAAGTAGACATTTCTTCCTACAGGATACTGACTATCTAAAAGAATCATCATACCAATTTGTACCTCTTTTATCAAATATTTCTACTTCTTTTAAGAATAAGCTTAGAGATTGACCGGTCGGGTTAAACATTAATTAAATTAATCAGAAAGAAGCTCTCTCACGTTTTAAATAAATATTCTCCCAACACATAAATAAACAGATTCCGTCCTAGGAACTCAATGGATGCATACAAAAAGATGACGAGATGTCACTTTCCCCATGTGATTGAAATAGTAACACCCGCAAGAAACAAAGAAGGCCTAAAATCAAAATGAATGCTATCTTTGAAGACAAGCTCAAAAGAAGGCCATGGACTCTTCAGTATACATCTTATACTCACTCATCCACTCTGACTCTCTACAAAACTTGAGAACTTACTACTCCTTCCCCCTTGCTTTTTCGACACCTCAAAATAGCAAAACCTTGTACCACACATACTCGATATCGAGTTTGAAGAATAAATAAATCTTAGAACTATCACTGTAAATCAAACTTCAAGGCTTTTAAAACTATATTATTATTTCCAAACATTTCTAAGTCTTTTACTACTATGAAGTGTTGGCAATATTGATCGAATGTAGTTTAAAGCCTGAATTCAGTAAGTCTCAAATTGCAAATAAGTCCCTAAAGTTTGAAACAAATGACATCTAAAGCCCTTGTAGTTAATATAGGTTAACTCCCCTTTAAATTATGATCCGTTATTATCAAAAACTTTATCCGTTTATTCCGTGACTTATTTTGAAATATCGTTTTAAAAGATTATTTAATGACACTGTTTGAGTGGTCGAATTGTCATTGTTTGAGTGGTCGAATTGTCTTTGAAAATATTTTTGTGATTACTGAAAACACTAATTCATTGTGAAGACAACTTTTTACCAATAAAAATAATATTTCTCTTAATATGACAAATAAATGCACTGACACGTACACTTATTGTATATAGGAAGCACGAGTTGTGTTGAAAAGTAAACACAAGCCTATGAATAAATATGGAGTAATTCATTCCCGAGAAAAATAAATTTTCCGTTCTGAGGCCAAGTTTTCTTTTTGAAATACTTACCTTTAAGATTATGACCGGGTTGTTATCTGAAATAATAACAAACCATTTTGGCATGTTTTAAAAGCTTTTTAAACTTTTGCTCGAACTTCATTTACAGCCTCGTATCATTATTAAATGACATTTCTAAGGCCGTAAATGTTATCGATTTTCAGAAGACATGCCAGAGATACATATTTTTTAATTTTTTATTTTCTTTTTGAAAATTTATGTAAAAGAAAAATATTTTTGTGTTTTTATGTTTTCTTATATACATATGATACAGGATATACCACGAGTAACCACCTTTACTTGTCCTCTTCCTCTGTCAGACGTTTTAGCTTTTTTGGAGACATGCTTCTCATACCGAGCTTTTTGATCAAGAAATTAAATCTTTCTCGTGGCAAGGGTTTGGTGAAGATGTCAGCTAGTTGATATTCCATCCGAACAAAGTAAAGTTCCACAATTCCATTCTTCACCTGCTCCTTTATAAAATGGTAGTGTACATCGATGTGCTTAGCTCTTGAGTGTTGAACATTGTTGCAGCATAGAGCAATCGCACTTTTGTTGTTGTTTAGTAAGATGAGATCTTATTGGAATTAAAAGCATATATGTTAGCTTCCTTGTGAACGCATCCAAAAGAATTGTGTGCAAACACCCAGCTAGGCATTATATTCGGCCTCTGTACTCGAATATGCAGTGCTCTTTTGCCTTCTTTGAAGACCAACTACAAGTTTGTCACCTAAAATTGAGCGCTTCCTGATGTACTAAGTCTAGTATCCTGACACCCCGCAGTGATCAGCATCTTGATAAGTCTTATCAGTGAGTGACATGTGGTACTCCTTCGTAGTACCAATAATCCCCATGTTATATGGTTCGTTAATGGTATCAAATAAGAACCATTTCTCCGCTTTGTAGGCTTTTCGGTAGGCTTAGCCTGATACCAGGCACATAAGCAGACAACATAGTTAAGGTCAGGTCTACTGGATGTAAGATACATTAAGGATCCAATCATGCCTACGGTAACAGTGTAGCATCAACTTGTTTCCCATGTAGATCTTCATCTAGTTTCTTATTTTCAATCATGGGTGTGTCGACAGATTCAGTAGAATGCAAACCGTATTTTTTACAATTTTCAGAAGATATTTAGATTGGTTTATAAAGATGTCTCTGGGACTTTGAGAGTATTTGTAATCCATAAAAAGAATGCAATTTGCCATCATCGACATCTTGAACTTATTGGTCATCTAATTAGCAAACTCATCACACATGGCAGTATTAGTTGATGCAAATATTATATCGTCAACATAAATTTGTACCAGTAATATATCATTTCCAGCATGCCGTGTGAAGAGTGTTGGATCAACTGCACCTTTAGAGAATTATTGACAGATGAGGAAGCTTGATAGCATATCTTCCATGCACGTGGGTGCTTGTTTTAAGACCATAAAGCTGCTTTTTGAGCTTGTCACATGCGTTGGGTTGTCTGTATCAACAAATCCTTTGGTTGAGAAACATAGACACTTATTTTGAGCTTAGCCATTTTAAGAAAGGACATTTTACGTTCATTTGGTAGATTGTATATTTTGTGAGCCAAGCATTAGCTACGGAAGATACGAATGGCCTTATTTAGCAACAGTGCAAAATGGATTCCTCAAAATCTATACCCTCTTCTTTGTCTGAATCCTTTGAGCATATAGTCGAAGCCTTATTCTTTAGTACCCCACCAGATTCATAATGTTTTGACTTATAAATCCATTTGAGTTTGATTAAGAACCGTTATTGGGACTCACGTCACCTATTTCCTCAAACTTCAAGTCTTTCATATTCATGAATTTCTTCTCTTGCATTGCACGATTCCATGATGGTTCGGTCATGGCTTGTTTGAAGTTCTTGGTTCATCTGATAGTTAAGGAAGGCATCAAAATAAACACCACATTGGCCAATCAGTTTTCAAGTTTGCTTTCTATGTAGATACAGAGCTCGAGAATGGAGGATCACCGACACGTATTTGCTATAGGATGATCCTTAGTCAATTTACCAATGGTGTGTTCAATAGAGTGTGGATTTGTCTCACATTAGATGATGACCTTGAGGAGTCGAGGTCTTCTTTAGGAGTATTCGTTAAGTGGATCTTTGATCATGTTGGAATTTTGGTGATTCTTCAAATACCTTGAGAAATGATTGGAGACTGATCATGTATTTTGTGATGAAGGAATTACTTGTGATGGAACGAGCCTCCTGGTCAATGGAAGTTGACACAGGAGAATCAGCTAATACTTCAGCTCTTGGAGCAGCAGCTTCTTGAACTAGAGAAATAGCAATTGGTGGAGGGTTAAAGTATTCATCAAACATTGGTTGAAACAAACAATCCCAATCATCTCTTTTTGGTGCGCAAGCAAGGTTGTTGAGAGAACAAGATTGGAACGATGTCTTGTTCTGTATGTAACAGGAGTCATTCCTTGAAGCCTGGGTCCTGAACTGAATTGTTCAGAAGCCATTGCTGTTAGCTTATCAAACGTTCATGAATTGTTTTAGTAATTATCCGGGTCCTTCTATTGTAGATTCTGAACGCTTTCTTTGCAGGTGCGTAACCAACGAAAATCCCAATGTCTGCTTTTGCATCAAATTTACCCAGATCCTCATGGTCATTGGTAGGATAGCAAAGTGAACCAAAGACATGAAAGAATGATAAGTCTGGTTTCTTATCTTGCATAAGCTCGTATGAAGTTTTGTTGTATCGGAGGCTTATCAAAGAACTATTTTGGGTGTAACAAGCAGTATTGTAGCTTAGGCCCCCCAAAGAATAATGGAGCTTTACGAAAATATCAGCATAGTTCGAGCTCAAGCTTCTACAAGAGTGGATTTCGCCTTTTGATAACACGTTCTGCTAAGGAAGTGCGAGTTTACAGAAGTTTGATGCGTGATGCCAACATTTTCATACCATTCACGAAGTGTCTGATTGACAAATTTGGTTCCATTATCTGTTCAAACATTCTGACTGTGGCTTTCAAACAAACTTGAATGTTTTTAATACATTTGAATGATGGCCGCAGGAGCTTCTTATTTTGTCTGCAAAAAAATCTATCCAATGTAATTCTTGAGTAATGTCGTCTTATCACTAAGATATACCTTTTCCAGTTTAATACTAGGCAACGCATCGGGGGCCACACCAACTCCATATGCAAAATATATTAGTTTCTCTTGGTTATGTCTTCAGCTTTTAGGGTTGTTGAGAGGATTTCTTTTGCTTTTCCCCTAATGCACATGATAAACATAAATGGATCTTCTAAAATTTATGCCTAGGAATTCCTCGTGCAAGACCGCTTTAGCTAGCTTGTTCAAATACCAAAGTTAAGATGAGATAATCTACGGTGCATAAACCTGCTCTTAGTTCTTTGACGTTTGGATAGAAGACAGATTCGGAGTTGATTTACGCATGTCACAAGGAAATTGTGTAACAAATTTGTGTCTCTGGGACCCTAAAAGTAGATCAAACTCCTTCTAAATGCGAATAAATCAAGTGTTTTTCCGAAAATGCACTTCAAGATCCCCGCATCACAAAATTGGCCAATAGAAAAAACAAGTTATGTCAAGTCCCTCATCATAGTATACCCTTGAGATATAACGTTTCCAAACTGATAGTCACCATTACCCTGATAATCCTTGCAATTTGGTCGTTCCCGTATCTAACAGATACCAGAAACTTACTGACTAGTTATGAGCTGAGAGGATTCTCTGTCATGTGATTTTTGAACATCCGGAGTCCAGATACAGAGTACAATCTGGAAAACCTGTCCTGACAAGAGGAAGAAGCGATGGAATATCTTGTAGCATTGAATCCCCAAGTTTGATTGGGTTCCGAGTGGTTAGCGTTCTTAGATTCTACAATCTTAGCTATTTTACTCAAACCTATATTTTTAACATTTTTAGGTTTCCTGCTATAGACTTTTATTTCTGGTTTTTGTATTTCATCTGAGTAGGAAGTGGTTTGCTTAGGAGGCACTACGTTAGTTGAGGTGAACCTAGTTAAAGGGCACGAGTTACCAACTATAGTAAAAGTTATGCCTGTTGGTTTCCACTTAAATCCTACTTCAGTGAATACATAACCCGTAGGTTTCCAAATATTTTGCTTTTTATGTTTCTTAACAGATTTAGTACGTTTATTCCCATTTTGCACAAGATCAAGAAGACATTTATTCTAAACACCATCAAACATTGATTTATTACAAGTAGCACAGAGAATATCAGAATTTGCATTTGATAGAGACTGCTTAACATGAACATCACAAACAGGTTTAACAACACGATTCATTTTATTAACTTTCCTAGGTTGGGCTTCTACTTTATTCTTCTTGTTCCTACTTGGTGTTTGCGAGATCTTATCATTCTTTTTATTTCTGGATGCTTTGATCCGTAATTACTAGTAGTAGTAACCTTCACTCCTGTAGAAGACAACACAGGTGTGTGAGGATCTGAGTATTAGAAGACTCTTATTTTTATAACTGGTTAATGTTGTTGAGGATGTGAGAAAGTTCACAAACCTAACTTTTCTTGACATTGTTATGGCTGGTGACCAACAACCTTTTTAGTACTAGGTGTTATGCATTAGGGCGTATCTTGAACATATACAAGCAACTCTGAGTTCTTATGGTTTACTTACATGCTAGGTTCTAATTCTCCATCAACGGTTTGTTTCACCTGCTTGATGCGACTATTTCCGCGAGAATATTAGCTTGTTCTTTGGTGTTCTAAGATAGTTTATGTGATACTTCCTATTTTGCAATAACTCTAGGGGCACGGAAACCAAATCAGCTTGAACTATTGCCTGGAGCAATAGTGGTGGCAGAAGGTGTGTGTACAACATTTTCAAAAATTTCTTTCCTTTTTAATTTTCATAAATCAGTTTTCAATGATGTTATCACAAAGCCCTTATCTTGAATTTGAGCTTTTAAATCCTTATTTTCCATAGATTTTAAGTTTAGTTTGTTAATTAAAGAGTCACTTTGTTCTTTATGACGAAACAGTGTCTGTTTGATGAGTCAAAACTGATCTTTAAAACACGTTTCCACATGATTAATTTCATTACAAAAGGGCATTCGTTCTCAGTATGCAAATTAGCCACACTATTTTTCAGTTCCTTATTAATGGGCTCAAGATCACATTTATCAGGATTAACTTTCTCTTCCTTGGTATTCTCTCTCAAAGATTTAATAGTATCCTTCAACTTACAAATGGTCGTGTCTTTATCTTGTAGCCGAGCTTTCAAATCATTGATTTCAAAATATTCTTGAATTTCAACAACATTTTGATTAACGTAAGAATCATCGTTTTGAAAAACTTCTTGTTTTAATTGCATTGACACTTCGAGAGAAATACAATGTTTTTCAAGTTGTGAGTGATTTTTCAAAAGATCATTATATGCTTGTTTTGATTTGGAAAGCTCAGCATCAAGATTCAAACACTTTTCACACAATTCACACTTTTGCATTTTCACATTCACAGAATCATTATTCAAAAATAGAATTCATACAGTTATCCATAAATCTAGAGACTTTGGAATTTTGTAAGGTCCATCATTTTCCAAAGAATTTCTTTCTTAGCAACTTTCACAAAAAAATTTTATCAATGATAAACTGTTTTTTTTTTTAACAGGACGCTTCTATTTGAATCAAAAACTTTGTGTACTTCAGTTATTTCATTTAGAAGATCTTTATCAACACATGACGATGTTTTTAAAGGATTTTAGAAATGATTATATTTCATTGTTAAAAAAACGCCTTTGTATGTTCAAACCCCATTCACCTTCTTTAAAGAGCACTAGGTGTGTTCCACTTCTTATCCCTCTTGAGTCAAAACTGGGGTGAGGTGGAATTTATGCTCTTTTTAAGCTTGCATTCACCAAACTCACTTAGGTAGTTCACTGGGAACATCCACTCTGACTGGTGGTGAGTAGAAGGTCTCATGGTAGGATTGAACGTATGAAACCAAAATGCTTGTTTAGCTGATAATTCTTGTTGTGGAGAAAGAAAAAAAGTATTTCAAATCTTCTATTAGGCATTTAATTTTATAATAATTGGTTTATGAGAAATTTTCTTTACATAACTTCATGATCCTTTGGCCTTTTCAAAATATTTTTGATTCGACTCTCTTTCTTCCAAAATCAAATGTTTCTTCATCATCACATAACAGGCACAACAACATGTGTTTTAGTATTAACAGCACAAATCATTCCAAGGTTGGTTTTATCCGCTGAGCTTTCCTAAGGTAAAACGGATTTTGATAACCTAGAGCTTGTTTGTGTGTATTATCATAAAACGCTTACGGCTTAGTTAACATGTGCACTGTCTGAGCAGATTGACCCACTTTATAAACTATATTATCAAGTTCCTTAATCTTCTTTTCCAAATCAATTTCATTTTCCATATATTTATTTTCTTTTTCTTTGTATTCATTTTTGAAAACTATAAAAGTTTTGAATAAAGATTCATTCTTCTTTGATTTGTTTATAAAGATTTTGCTCAAGTGAGTCAATTTGTTCTTTGAGTGCAAGTTTCTCCCTAATCATATCATCTATTTGAGAATCAATCATTTTTTCACGACTGCTTAAATCAATATTAAGACGTTGTTCAAAAGTTTTGACCCTTTCCTAATATCTCTCTAGCTCAACGGTTATTGATTCATTATTCTGTTCCTTATTAGCCTTTTCCCAATTATTAACATGATTAATCATTTGTTCTAACATTTGTTCAATCATAGATAAAATCATTGAATTCTTGTGTGCCTGCAAGATTAGTATCTTGCATAGATGCTGTTGTGTTTCTTGCAAATATTGAGAATATGGAATGATATTGCTATCACTAGATATTCGTTATCTTGTAAAATCCCTTAACTGGTGATTGTTCAAATCCTGCCAATGCATGCATCACTTGATTATCCATATCATTTAGATAGGTTTCAGAATTTGGTACCTCTGAGATAACGTCAGAACCATAGTTGAAAATGTTGGCCATAAGAACCGCTTGTGTAGTCGAAGAGATCCATCACAGGCTGAATCAATAAGTATCGACGATCCCTCAGTCTGGAAAAGCAGCATTAAGAGGAGTTGAATGTATTGAGCTTTGATCAGCTGAATTCTTGGATCGGCAAGAATTGCGAGTTGCTCTCATCGAATATTTGTCCAGCTTTGCTTATCATGCTTTCTCCTTATACCATATGCATTCCTTGGTCACTTTGCTGAGTGCATTGCCTAGTCCATATGTCCTTCACCTGGGTGTTGTAGCATTTAACAATCTCTTGTACTGTCCACTTGTGTATTTCCCTTGAACTAGTAGCATTGCTCTTATAAGTATTACCAGAATAATTTTGCCCTTGTCTTCCCTGAACTTGTTGCACTGTAACCCTACCATCTTGAATAGTGGCATGGTTTCTTGGATTAGAGGAAGTTCTGAGTTGATTATTGGTAGAAGGGAACCTTGAAGAAGCTACAATGGTTAGAAAAAGCCATTGCTTTATTAACACAAGCAATCAGATCATCTCCAGTAGAAAACACAGGAATAGCAAAACCTGAGTCTATAAACGGTGACTTAGTCATAAGTTGTGTAGGAGTTTGAGGTGATTGATAAGCAACTTGTAGAATTACTTGTGGAACAGTTGAGGTTTGATGATTCATTTGAGACTGAAATGTATGTGATGGTGGAATGGATGAATGGTTAAATTGAGTTTGTGATGGATAATGACATGAGTAATGTTGATTGGGTTGAATTGATCTATGTTGTAATGGTGAAAACTGTTGTTGAAGTTAAGGATTATTGTAAGAATGTGGAATAAGGGTGAAGTGAGATGGTGTTATCTGTGATTTGCAACGAATGCAATACGGACTTCATTTGCATGGAGTTTGTGTTGTTCAAGATATGCATGAAGTTGATCAAAGTTGGAGGTATGCAAATCTTTAACAAGCTTGACATCAGTCACAACTTACTCCATTCAGGAGGAAGACTGTTTAAGAAACTTGTTATTACTATTGAAATTTGCTCCCATTTTCATTCTTGTAGAGGTTCAGGTCAGTTGATCAGCTGAATAATATGGCAGTAATACGTATGAAGTGATTCCCCCTTGATGTGAGTAAACTTATCAAATGCATCATACAGTTTACACTCTCTTTCCTGCTTTGTTAAAGAGGTACCTTGCATTAGTAACTGAACTCTCTCCCATAAATCTTTAGCAACTCTGTGATGATTCACAACTGAATAGATATCAGCAAGAAGACCTTGAAGAATGATATTGGTAGCTTTCATATCACAATCAGCTTGAATTTTCTCAGCAGCAGATAATTTAGCATATTTCTTTGTTCTGATCACTCCATTATCTTCAACTGTAGGCCAAATGAGAGGACCATTTTCAACTGATTCAAGTATCATTCTTCCGTGCTCTCTATTTTGCATGTATAATTCCATTTGACTTTTCCAAGAATCATACTGGTCTTTGTCCAACATAGGTGGACGATTCTCAGCACCGGAGAGTATCATGTACTCAGCAAGATTATTCTTTTGTCCAAGTGAAATCATTGGATCCATTTCAATGTGATAAGATTAAAATGATCAGATAGTGATTGGAGGTTGTTGTATTAAAGTGAGTATTGATTAATGAAGTTGAGACTTTTGGAATACACGGGATTTTACAATTCTTGATAAAACTGAGAAATCGAATATTCACGGGATTTTACAAATCAAAGAACAACCGTATAATTCACTTAACAAACGTGTATAGTTCGCCTGAGTCAAGCTTATAAATTGCCTTCACAAACAGGTATGTATAAATTGCCTTTACAAAGTTAATTGTATAAATCTCCTTTGATAAGTGACAGTATAAATCGCCTTAACAAAAACGAATGTATTAATCACCTTTGTGAAATTATGGTATAAATCGCCTGTTTGAAAAACTAAGGTATAAATTGCTTGTAGAAACTCAAAGGTATAAATCTCCTTTGCAAAATCACAGGTATATATTGCCTTTGCAAAATCACAGGTATAAATCGCCTGTTGAAAAAATTACAGTATAAAATCGCTGTTGAATTGAAGGTTAGATCGCTGGAAAGGAATGGTTAGATCGCTCTGACCAGCGTGAACAAGTATAGATCGCCTATAGGAACTGAGTAAATAAATCGCCCTGTGCATTGAACACGTATAGATACGTTCCAATACATCTTCGAAACTCAAAAATCCGATGAAAAGAAATCTTAAAAAGACACACTTTTTGACGTTTTACTCGATTTTTCTTATACAACTTAACTATCTAAGACTATTAGAACCTTAAAAACACAAACTTTAACGTTTTTGACACGAAAAATTTGAAATCAAGATTCTTGGTACAAAACCCTCTTTTTAACCAAAAAGTCTCAAAAAGATGATATTTTTATGGTATTTTAAAGATTTTCTTATACTTCTAGTCTATACTAAGATAACTAAGAAAGAAAGTTATAATATTTATGGTTTTTAAACCCTCAAAAAGTAAAAACTTTTTGAATGGATTCGAACCAAAAACACTAGTAAAACGAGTAGATAAAAGGCACATAAAACATACACAAACACCACATGGCTCTTGATACCAATTGTAGAATAAATTCTTAACACAGTATGGAATTGATTCACTTAGAGGTTTTAGGAGGAGAGAGAGATTTCGATGATGTTGAGGAGAGAGGGTGGATGAACACTTAGAGAGAGAAAGAAAAATGATAATATTAGCTTAAGTGAAAATGTGACAAATGAACAACCAACTCCCTCTCCATGTGTGGAGAGGGTTTATATATGACTTACAATGGCCTGCCATGGACCCTTAGTGGGCTTATCCATGGGCCTTTGGCCCGGTTAGCTTTCTAACTTAACCATACAATTGTCTAACTATTACAAAGGCTCGTGAGATCGATAATGATCGTCACTTCACTAAAAACTGAATTCCTAACACACAGAAACATTAATGCAGACCTGCTGACCACACATATATCATTATCTTGAAAAGCCAATTTCTTTAGGATCAGTAACCAAGCCGCCAGTTTATCTTTTTTGTGGTAAAAACTTCGATCTTCGCAATATCCACTCGTTGCTTTTAATTGATATGTCTTGAACAATTTTATTTTGTACTTGATGTTTTATTAACTATACATACGAGGAATTCCTTTCTTTCCATTATGAAGTAACCGGGATGCCCAATTGACTGCTTGCCAAACACGAGTATAGAGTTATGGGACATTAACGTTCCCTATGATGAAAAAAATTCCCATTAGAAAAATCGTTACAGACCCCAACTTACACCAACTAAGCCCTTATTCCACACGCTCATAGCTAGATCGCACATGACCCAACTATGGCACATGATTCCACCGCATTTGTATGCCAACAAGACAAAGAACCGAGTCCCAAAATCAATACCTCTTTTATCAAGCTCCTTACGAACCAGAGTCTTCTTCAAAGCTCTCCACACGAATATGTTTACCTTCTTTGGCACCAACTTGTTCCAAAGCGTTTCTTGCGTTCCAGTTTCCACATGAAGAATCTTTTCCTCGATTAATCTTGATAAATCTTTAACCTTGAACTCCCCGTCCTCGCATAAGGTCCACCTCCATCTATCTCTACAAATTATAAGAAACAAAACATTTTGCCAACACGCATAACTAAGTCTTTTAACTCCTTACACACTCTACCCTTAATTATTCCTCACATTATCCATCACAAGCCACAGACTCATTCACCAATTTCCCCTTATCCTTAACAATACCCTTTTTATCCCTATCTAGATGAAACAAAACCTGGAAAATCTATCGCCTATTTTGATCTCCACCATTCTATCCGACTAAAAATTATTATCACAAAATATCCCCCAACACCCCTTCTACATGCCGATTGAAAACTCTAGTCCCAAACGGTCCATCTCTTCTCTTACCCTTACAAATGCTGCCACACCCCAAACCTTATTTCCCCCCTCACCACCCTACCCTAATTTTATTACCCACACCCTAGTATAAACACCATAAATACTTTTAATCACCCTACCCATTAACACCCCCTCCTTCTAAACATCATACATTTTCCTAATAAATCCAAGGTTTTTTGCCCGCAATGACCTAATGTTTATAACCCTTTCTTCCTCATGAAGTATAAAACCAAATCCCAATTTGACCCAAGACACTTTTTTCCTGTTTCCCCAACGCCACCCCAAAAGAAATTTTTTCTAATTCTCTCAAGTTGTTTCAACACACTCGAAGGAAAGTGGCAAGCTACCTAGAACCGATTTAACCAATGTTAGGCGACCGCCCAGAACTAAAGACATCTATTTTAGCTTTCTAATCAGCCAACCGACTCTTGATTTTCAACTACAAATTCCAGCATTGATATGCCTCATATTCTCACAAATCGGAAGCGTAGTAAGTAAAATGGAAATTCACCTGCACCACACCCATCACCCTGCCATATCCATTAATTCCACCTCGCTAACCCCAATACCGTAAAGCTTACTTTTATTGTAGTTTACCCTTAACACGGATACCTCCTTAAAACACTTTAAGATACACATAAGAGACTTAGCACTCTTATTATTCCAATCCCCAAAGAATATATTGGTCATTCCGCATTGAAAAGTGAGACACCATGAATTATTTGCTCTAACTTTTTAACCCTCTAAGAATACCGATTTTCCTCCTCTTTCATTAACATCATATTCACCCTTTCGTCCGCAATATAAATAGAATCGGTGATAGGGATCGCCATTGTTAACTTTCTCTCATAGGCCAAATTCCTCTGTCAGAGAGCCGTTCACAAGAATAGACATACACGAAGGCCGGAGACACACTTCCACCTATTTACGTCATTTAACCCTGAAGCCCATTCTATTCATTATATTTAATAATAAATTCCATTTAATGCTATCATACACCTTTTTGAAATCCACTTTAAATATAAGCCCCTTTTTCCTCGACCTCTTTAAGAAATCCATTGTCTCATTAGCTATTAGGGCGCCATCAAGTTATGTTTTTCTTCTTTTTTAATGCACTTTTCACTTCCTCTACCACACTACCCACCACTCGTTTGACTCTCTCTGCTAACATTTTTGCTATAATTTTATAATAACACCCGATGAGACTAATAGGCCGAAAGTCCCTAAGCCTAATAGGGTCCGGAATCTTACAAATAATAGTAATAAAAGATGAATTGCACCCTCTCGAAAACTCCATCTTTTCCCAAAACCACAAGACAGTCCTCATCAGATCCGACTTGATCACATCTCAAAATCTTCTAAAAACTTGTGAAATTTAAAACCCATCATGCACTGAGGAGACTTTATCACCCTCGCAACCCCGAATCGCTTCCCACACCTCTTCTCCGCTAAACTCATTCTCTAACACTCTTGCATCGTCTTCTGAAATCTTTTCTAACCTATCACTACAAAAGATCGGCCGAGCTTCCCTTTATTCTGAAAACAATGGTTTATAGTGCCTAGCCATCTCCATTTTAATTAGTTTTAGATCTTCACTCCACACACCGTTAATCACAAGCCCTTTTATATTACTTTTATTGTTCCTTCGATTAACGTAGGAATGGAAAAACTTTGAGTTCTCGTCACCTTCCACGTCCCATTTAATTCTAGCTTTTTGACGAATCATGTTACCATATTCGTTCTCCATTTCCACCCACCTTTTTCTCGTTTCTAGCCACGTACTTCTCTCCATCTCAGTCAATGTTCTCCTTTCCGTTCTACTTCCCATCGACATTACTTCCTTTTAAGGACTTCGTTTTCTCTTATGGCCACCAAAACCTATCTTACTCCACCCCTTAAGGCTTCCTTACGTTTTATTCTATCTTGAAAAATTGCAATCGCGGCAAGAACTTCCTCCCTTCTTTCTTCCTTCCTCCATGAATGTTAATATTATCCATTCATCCATCCAATATTGAATAGTACGATAACGTACCTCCAATCTCTCGTCTACAGAAAAAATGGTTTTGGACCAAAGTTTAAATCAACGTTCTTCAACACTATTGGGCAATGATCTGATAATTTCCTATCCAATGCAACAACCAAGAGATTACCCCATAAATTATAGAACTTGTCGGTCAACAAAAACCGATCAAGTTTACTAAACTTTAGGCCATCATCACTTATCCTAGTGAATCTCCTTCCCCTATAAGAATTTCAACTAATCTTGAGTTCTATTATTGATCTCATTAAATACTCCCTTTATCTCCTTTCATTTCATTGACAAATTAATGTCAATTCTCGTTGTTTCTAACCATATTTAAATATCCAAAAATACACCAAGGACCCCTCTATCTATCTATAAGCCCCTTAAGCCTTTCTTAAAGCGACACTTTCTGTCTACTTACCTGCGGTCAGTAAATGCAAACTAAAAACACATCATCTACTCTTTCCCTTACACAACACCTTTTAAGCGCTATGAATCTCTCGTCCCCCACAAACCTATTTACATGTAAAAATCCTTGTATCTTAAATTAACATTAATCCCTCCTGAGTTTCTGATTAGCGAAAGTTTGAATAACGTACCTTTCCCGCCCCATAATTCTTTAACCTAAATTCGTCAACGACCTCACTTTGGTTTCTTGGTAGCCATAATAAATTTTCGACTTGCTCATCCTTAATGATTGATATAATCTAACCTTTTTTTCCAATCTCACCCATACCCCTAACATTAATAGATATCAACTTCATTAAACAAGAATACAAGAACGAAATACATACCAAGCCTTCAAATCAGCGGCTCTTTAGCCGCCACTTCCTCCTCACTATCCACTCGATCAACCGTCTTCCTCGACATCACGTCTTTAGCTAGCTTCCACGAGACACCAATCATTTCCCTTATTTCTTTTACTTGTTCCATGTTTAGATTACATCTCTTACTTTGAGCTTCATCATCTTTTGAATTACCAAACCGAAATATTCCATTATTCTCCCTTGATTCGTCGTGATACTCTTTGTAGTCATCCGAAATACCTTTTTTGTTTTCTCCTAAGCCTACCACTTCAACTCTCCTGGACACCTCGTTAGCTTTATTTATACTCCTCATTCCTATCTTTTTTTGAAGTTGTAATTTCCTCATCTACCTTACCCTTATTAAACGCCTTCTCAACCCCGTCTCCTCCAAATACCTCTTCATCGTATGACTTGCGCTTTTTCCTTGACCTATCACCCCTACTCCCCACTAAACTAGACAGCGAAACCCCTCTCTTTTCTTCCTATACCGTCGTGTTTTTCTTGCGCTTCAAATATCGTCATTTTTCTTTCTAGGATGTTATGATCCTAATTATACATTTCTGTTTCCTTACGTTATTTTTTGCTCCAACTTGTTTTCCCTCCTCATTAATATCTCGACATATTATTTTGTGTTTAGGCCTACCTTGCTTCCTAATTAGCGTGTTGTTAATTCTCACGTTTAGCCTACCCTTAAGGCCCATATCTTTATCTACCTTAAGCTCAAGATTCGAGTCCATCCATTATTCAATTCAATCCATCCTCTTTGTTATCACCAAACTCAACCCACTATACACATTGTCTGCCCCTTTTTACCCATTTATTAATTTTTCTATTGCCCCGGCCACCAGAACATATAATATTTTCCTCCCTAGTCCCTTTTCATCTCTACTGACTTTTCATTTCTCTAGCCGGCGCTTCTTTTTTGGAACTATCATCTTCATCATAAAAGTCTGTGCCAAAACTTTATATTTTCACCGAAAAACATGGACCCTTCGTCTCACCCAGGTCACATCTTTCATACAACCACCCCCCTCCCCCCATTAAAGTTTTTTTATACATATATAACAATTTGGTCTTCTAATATGAATAGATTAATATCAACAACAAACACAAACAAAGTATCCATGTTTTGCTCTATTTCTTGTGCCTAGAATTAGAGTATGTTCTTGTCTTATCCTAATACGAATTTCGTGTAACCCAAAGCACAAATATGGTCGAAATATTGTATTAGGAAAGTGGATTATACACGATTCAAGAATTTATTCGGGCGATCTTTGATTATCAAGACCCTAAATACTAACAAACTACTTTTTCAAAAGAACTATCAAGAAGATAAACTTCAACCTCTTTATCTTGCAGGTCTGAACACATACCTTGGGATAATATAACAAGTGTTCCAATATCTAAGTGTGAGCTTTACCAGAATCAAAGTTTAAGAAGTAACTTTTACCAAATACCTTACCGACATCACTACCCTCATCTTCATCGCTTGATTGCCGTCCAAACTGTTGCCCACCACGGTGTCCTCTTTATCCCCATCGTCTATCTCTATATCAGTATCGCCTAACTTGTTTTCTCCATCCTTCGTGCCCTTCTCTTCATCATAAACTTTACATACCTCCTGAATGTCAATAACGGTTATGTCTCGAATTTTATCACAACTTTGTACTATTTTGATCCTTTCCATTAACTCTTACGATTAAGTCTTCCTTAATTAATCCCTTGTTGTTCGTATGAATTTGAACATTACCGTAAGTAACATTTTGATTACCCTTCATTCGACACTTATGAAAAGCCAATATAGTTCCATGCATTGTCGTTATCCTCCGAAACGTGTTTTCTTGCCAACACGCGATAGGAATACCTATGATATTGATCCACGTCGTCCTTCCTGTTGTCCTTTGAAAGCAATCACCTTTTCTCATCTTATACAACGTTAGTCGCTGCTTCTACATTCTCTAGCACCACCATCACTTCTAAACCTCCAAGGAGTTTAACCTCGATATTGTTCAGCCCTTGTTCTTCGCATAACACATGTAGTTTTGCAAGGAAGCACCATGCTTTTACTACCACTTACCATGTTTCCTACCAATTAAGTCATCTCAGTGATTAAACTACTTCTTTCTTCAACTTTGTTTAACTCTTTCCCCCACTTATCTATATGTCTTGGCCCTATCTCTCGTATCTCAGAATGTATTGTGGTGATTTTTTTTAGTGTCTTGGACTATTTTGGGTAATGGACGAATTACTCGAGGACCAATGAGATTTTGTATTCGGCTCAAATACGAGTTAAGGAAGTGTGGAGTGCACACTCGTTGAGCTAATACGAACTCAACCATGATAGAATGTGCAAGAGTTACGTAGTAACTAAACTGGTTACGCCGTAATCTTGCAGGGTCAGGGGCAAAGACTTTTAAGATTGGTTACGACGTAACAACTGATGTGGTTACGCCGTAACCTACCCAATTCTCATAATCAGTATTAAAGGTCTTTTGGTTACTACGTTGATGAGGTGTCATTTTATACACTTTTTCGGGGTTGTTTAACCCCCAAAATCGTGTGTTTATGCCCAAAATAGGTACTTAATCGTTCCTTTTCAGGTATTTCTCATTTGGAAGACATTTGGATGAATTACACGTGACTTGGGCTCATTTGGAGAAGAAACGGACGAGATTACAAACCAACACCAAGACTCTTGAAGATTTATGCTCACAGAGCCATACACGACGTCGTCACAACTCATCAAGTGACGACGTTACATATTTCAAGAAGACGTCAGCCCGCACCGACTCAAACGCAGATCTAGAAGATTCATTTTACGACGGCGTCACGATTAAAACGCGACGCCGTCGCGTCGATTTTCTTATATATACAAACCCGAATTTAGGGTTTTGAGTGTGTAACTTTAGAATAAAAAGAGGGTACGAACCCTAGTTCATTTAGCAGCTGTAGGAGACGATTTTAGGGCCTAACCCCGTTGTACTCTTCTAATTACATGTTTTTAATCAAGTAATGTTTATTAATCATTAATATGTCGATATGTTATGTGATCTATTGTTTTTTGCTTTTTCTTTAACATGCTTGTGCTAAACCTCCTATTGTGTTTATTTTACTGATTGTATGGAAAACCTAGAATGTAGATCTTAGTGATGTTGCTTCTTGTGATGGATGTGCACGTTAGGTCTTAGAAAACCAGCTTTCTGTCAATAATCGTTGTTGATATGTCTAGGGAAACGTGATTGTGTAGAAAGGATACCATCGGGTAACAGTCTTCATACTACCTTGCCCCCTAATATGGTTGGTCCAATTTTTAATGTATTTTACATGCAACTTAGTAAACTCCTGGGGCCGGTTTTAATAGTCTTTAATACTACCTTGCTATAGTTACGTTGCTCTATCGGCATTACTAAGTAGACGGGGGTTCGTGTAATTGTTCATGCTTTAGGGAATAATTACTTAGTCGTCACAAGTGTGACAAGGCAAACAACATAGGAGAAGAAATCTAGGGAGTAATACATGATTAAATAGACATAATCTTTTATCTTATTGTTATCACCATTAGTTTAGATTATTATTTAGTTCAATAGCTAAAACCAAACCACTCTCTCAATTATATGATTTACACCTTTTTTGCTTTCCTAAAATACAAAATTACAAAAAATAAATCTTCCTTAACTTTAGACTTCTGTTTAGACCGTGATTCAAGCCTTCCCAACCTATGCCTCGATGGTGAACGATATAAAACAAACCCCAAGTCTTGCCCATACTACACTTACAACGATTAGGTGCTTTGTCTAGGGTGTTGTAAAAACTTCTCGTGTAGAAAGTCCTATGACGAGACCGCACATCAAGTTTTTGGCGCATTTTTGGGTATTAGTTAGTATTGATCATAGTTTAGCTTTAGTTCTAATGCTTGAATCCTTTCAAGTAAGATTTAATTCCCGCATATTAGCTTTCTCGTAGTCTATCTTTTCTTCATGTTAATTGTTTCGTAACCCATTCTCGTCAACCACTATAGGAGCAATGAATCCTGTCCGTACTCTAGGAGATTACTCCAGACCAAGCCACGAGGGCTATAGGAATACCATCGAGCTCCCCAAAGGAAACAACATGGTACCTCTTTGATCCGACACCATCCGGTTGGTGCAAAATGGATGCTCATTCCACAGATATATGGTCGAGGATCCAAAAATCAACACCTCAAGTATTTCCTTTAACTTGGTGGACTCAAATTGACATTGACTGGTTGAAAACAGGGTAAGAACGCTCATGTGTTTATTTCTATTTTCCCTACACGTCAAGCTAACATTGGCTTGAACGTTCCGCAGGATCTCCATCTCCATATGGAGGATCTTACTACCTAATTCCTTGCTCAATTCTTTCCACCGGGAAGAACCGCAAAACTCCGCAATGATATCTTGAAGTTCCAACAACATCATGGAGAATCTCTATCCGAAGCATGGACTCGATTCAAGGACTTACTCCAGAAAGTCCCTCATCAAGGCATAGACCTTTGGTTCTAAGTCTAAAATTTTTTATGACCATGTCAATCCCGTCACAAGACAAACCATTTTGACTGGCGGTAAGCTTCGTGACCTCAACGCTAAAGAATGCTGGGCATTATTAGAGGATCTCGCCCTCTATGACAACGAAAGTTAGAACGACCTAAGGGATTTTGCTAAGCCAGTCAAGGCAATCACTTTGCCTCAAGATGTCTCGAATACATCCAACCACCGTCATATTGAGCTCAAAAATCAAGTTCAACGCTTGATGAAAGCTCATCTTGCTCTAACACAACCTACTCAAGTGAACAAAGTCACTACCTTATGTAAAATCTGTAGTGCTCCTCACGACACTCAGTATTGCATGGAAGATCCCAAACAAGCCTTTGTTGAATACGCATCCTCGCGTACAGATGAAGAGGGAGGTAAGTAGTATACCTTCAAGCCCGAGCAAAACAATCTTGGTGACACCTATAATCCGTCATGGAAAAGTCACCCAAACCTTAGGTGGAAACAACCTCAAAATTCTCAAAATAAATTTTCAAACCCACCTAACCGGTTCTAACCCAACAGTTCGATCCCGAACTGTTCCTTTAACAACCGTCCTTAAAAGTTTAACAATCAATAAAATATAAAAGGACTGGTTTCTGAGTTCATGGCATCTCAAGACGCTAGATTGTCCAAGTTTAAAGCTGATTTCAAACGACAAAAAGGTGAGATGACCAACAAAATAGATACTGTGTCGAAAGCCATCACCGATCAAATAGCGGGCACATTACCTAGTGATACGGTTAAGAACCCAAAATTGGGGACCTATTCAGTTTCGTCTGCTCTTTCTTACCCAATAATGGACCCGCAATGCTCAATACAAATCCATAGTTCAATCAACGCAATCACAATCCACCCTAAGCAGCCCGATGAATCTTAAGTTAATAAGCCGGAAGTCGAGCAAGAAGAAGACAATCCCAAAGACACCAACTCTAACCCATACCCACAACCTGATCCATTAGCTTTTATCACCACAAAACAGGTACAAAAGCTAAATTCGATGCTTGAATCGCTCAGGTTGGTTCCCTAATCCTCCAATACTAAATTTGTCTGCTCTAAGGAGGATGATGGAGAAGTGATGTTCATCAAGATCATACAAGATGATGATGAACCCCAAAATGAAGATCTCAGTGAAGGAGAATGGGCAACGACGGAAGAAACAGTAGTGGAGTACTTCAACACTTTCCCGACTAGGAATGAACTAACCTACCATAAGTACCTAATGAGTGGCCTAATCCCTTTAATATTTCTTAGAAACCCTATCATCA